>JAVIWB010000686.1:0-169214 GCA_031893035.1 Dermolepida albohirtum
TTGCAATAGATAGTACTTAATTGGTTGATATCAGATTTATAATTGATGGTGTTAGGATTTTTACAGATATGAGCCATTTCCAAGAATATTCTTTTCTTGTAATTGCTGTCTATCTCTATCTAATCCGGTCATTTTAGAGATAGAGAACAGCTAACTATTTTGGTAAAATTTATTTATTTTATTCAAAGTAGTCGCCTTCGGTTTCAATACAACGTATTTCACGATCAATTAACATGTCGAATTAATTTTTAAGTTCGTCTTTAGAGAAGAATTAATTTTTCTTTTAATATATCTCGTTATTATTAAAATAACATAGTAAATATATTTATAAATGAGCGCACGAATATTATAAAGTACACCTTTGCGCATCTACGGGTTAGGGTACCTGTATCTCATTTACATTATCGTTAGCTTATCGCATTTTACATCAGGGGATGCCATAAAGCCACATGCTTTTCATTTAGTCAAATTAAAATAAATAGAAACGAAGTATAATAGACCTTGCGTACACGTACAATAGATTTCACTACCAAGGTCAAGATCAAAACCGTTTCCGTAATGTATAACGTTCGTGAGTCACACAGGCGCATCTGTATTGCACGATCGTCAACACAATAAATTAAAAACCTATTTCTGTCGCCATTGCTAATTACATTCATGATATATTGTCAAAGAAAGCATCCGGATTTTCCCGTATGATCTTTGCAAAAAGTAGGCGCGCCATCGCAGTGATAAATCCGATATCGAAATCTACCGAAGTTCTACTGAACTATCGTCGTTGCTACTTAAATTGTGACGATAAAGCGACGTCGTTTGTCGTTATGAATTATTGCATTTCAGTATAAAAAGTATACGAATATAATCACATCACTGTGGACATTCGTGAGGAACCTTACCGCGTTTCTTCCATACCTACGTTGAGTGGTTTCGATAGTTTATGTAATATAAACATCGTTTGCGGTGCGCGTATGTTAGAAATTAAATTAAATCAAAATATTTATGAAAATAGGGACAATTACTTCAAGTTCTAATATTTTAATAAGCGTATCGGCAAAGTATGATATTTATTATTAATTTTAATACTTTCAAACAACGAAAGGTTCCACTTTAGGTAGATTCATGTAAAATGCTTCTTCAAATTTTGTGCCAGCAATAATAGAAATATAGGAAACGAAATGCTTTCCAACAGGAGTGCTAAGATGTGGTGTTTCTCTTTTGTGTTGTGTGTTTTGTTTGCGACGGTGTTTGATTTTGTTGTAATGCAATTCGGTAGTCCGTGTCCGCGTGTTTTCGAATATGCTTTCGATGAATATCAAAGACTGTATGGAAGAATCAAAGTTAACAGTCCAAACGGGAATAACGTGGTAGTAAACGTCGAATTGTCCGTTGGAAATAGCGTGAAGGTAAGTAATAATATTTAATTTTGTAGACAGAGTAATGTGTATGTAAATTTGAAGTAATATGAAATTACTAAAGTGAAAAATATCGGCACAACTCAGGCGCGCGCTTGATAGTAGGTAAGCAGTGTTTTCAGTGTAATCACAAACAGGATAAGACCGATTAAATATTTGAAACATCGGATATGTTTCCATATTCATTTCACTAATCGAGTCTCCGTGAAGAAAAGATGTTTTTATATGAAGAGAGCGATCGTTCGACATCTAGAGATGTAAACTTGTATAATTAAAGTAGTGTTTATTAATACTTAGCGAGTTCACTAGAAATGTGTTTTAATGCAGTAAAATTTGTATCATCTATAACACACGCAACGCATCTCTTCATATTAGTGTAGAGATCAATACTTCAATTCATACTTGAAGGATATCTTTGGCTTTTTTATGATTGGAACCAGCAAGTAACTCGGAGAGTTAGGGTTCTCTCAATACGAGATCTCATAAATGAGTGTCGCAGTATTTAAATCCCTAGTGCGTGCCAATACTGAAGCACGTGAATTTTAGGAGAATATGTATCTTTGTATGTTATAGAAGCAAAATTCGTATACGACTTACGATTCTGTTACATCAAAATAAAGAATAGTCCCAGAACGGTTCAAATCGCCCCGTCGTACTCGTCAAAACTGGTTCGTGTATGAATAAAAGAAATAAACTCCAAAGTATCAATAATAATTAAGTGTTTAAAAAAAAACAATGAAATTCAATAATACAACCAGATAATTATTGAAATATATGAAAATTTTTTAAAAAACGACACTGGACACACAGTATCTCGATACAAGAAAGTATATATTGGGTTGGCAACTCAGTACTTTCGGTTTTGTAGTATAAAATAAAACACTTTTTTTTTTAAACAAAGAATAGTTTTTAATTAATTATATATTTTCCATTTTGCTGAATGACCTTTTGCCATCTATCTTTCAGCTGCATGATTCCGCCTCCCTGTTTGATCAATGTAAACTTTATAACACAATCCGCAACATATATTTTTTTTTGTAGACAACTATTTTGTATTTATGACATAAATTTTAATACAATCTGATTTATACTTTTTCCTTACAAAATACATAACCAATCGTTTCTCGCCTCTTCCTTTACATGCATGATATAAATTCTGATAATCCAAATATATATACATATATGTATTTCCGGTAAAATATAGAGAAATTTTTAGGACTTATTGTGAACAAGAAATATCTGTTCTCGTGAACAAGAAAAATTTCTATGTGCGTGAACAAGAAACATTTCTGGTTTCACAATCAAAACTTTCTATCAAAATATTTAATTAATAAAAACTTAGATTTCCCGCAATATTGCTAGTATTTCTTACCACACTCATAGATGGCGCTAACGTGGTCTCGAAGCTTAATTAATGAGATACCATCTATGAAATAGCCTGTTCTGTGATAGTTTCACTCAGAGAATGAAGTTATACAATATTTATATATTGCACTAGTAGAAAATTGTATTAACTATTAATATTGTAATATGATATGCAATACTAAATCTCATATAAGATAGATAAATACGTAATTACAAAGAAAAACAACAAAATATGATCACATGATTTTCCAAATATACGAATAACTGGTTCGCACAAGACGTACATATACATATATAAATATATGAAATAGTTGTCATTAACAATAAAAAATATGAAGAAAAAGTTATATAACTTTATTGGTATTAATTAACGAAAAAACTAGATCTATTAATTTCTTCATTCACTATTTAATTACTTAGTAATGGCCATACTATTCCACTGAGTATTTGTTTGTTCTTTTAAATTCCCATTTGTATAATGTATGTTAATAGGAAAATTTTCATATACGAGGGTAGTTTGACAAGTAGTGAGAATGGAAAAGAAAAGCGAATTTTTTAAATACAAGATAATTTTTATTTTTCAATATATTCTCCTAAAAGAGCAATACATTTATTCCAACAGTGCTCCAATGCCCTTATGCCATCTCTAAAATTCGATTCCGGAAGGCTTGCAAAATACTCATTTACGAAGATGATAAGCTCGTCGTTAGACGAAAATTTCTTTCCACCTAGTGCCGTTTTCAATTTTGGAAAAAGGTGGAAGTCGGAAGGGGCTAGATCCGGCGAATAAGGCGCATGCGGTACTAATTGGAAATGCGACTCGTGGTTTTTGGACATAGCAACTGTGCTGGTATGCGAGGAAGCGTTGTCTTGGTGAAACAGAATATTTTTCTTTGCCATTCCTGGCCGTTTAGCACGAATCTCAATATTTAATTTTCGTAGAAGTTCTGCATAATATTGTGTGTTTATTGTGGCACCTTTCTGAAGGTAATCAATGAGCAAAATGCCCTTTGAATCCCAAAAAATGGATGCCATTACCTTGTTTGAGGATAAAGTGGTTTTCGCTTTCTTTGGAGGTGCAGAACCACGTTCTAACCATTGTTTCGACTGTTGTTTAATTTCGGATGTACTGCAGTGTATTCAAGTTTCATCGCAAGTAATAAATCGCCTACAAAAATCAAGCGGATTCCACTTATAAAGGTCCAAACACTCATTGGAAATGCGCAAACGAGTGAACTTTTGATCGGTCGTAAGCAATCGCGGCAACATGTGTACTATACGACAAGTACGATATCGCAAAAATAGGAACGCGAAACTGATAAGGATTACTTTCTCATTATTCTAGCAATGCATAGACAATGGGCAACCTTTGACATGTTGTGGGCCAAACTTTAATGTGCAAATACGTTCGCGGGCAAGTGCATTATTATAGTCATTATTTAAAAAGACAGAATGCCTCAGTTGACTTTATTTACTACTCGAAAACTGTAAAATAGTTAAAACTAGAATGACAAGCAGAATAGTACAGATGGCGCACCATGTCCTTTTAGATGACTAAATATTAATATCAGAAGAATACTTATTAATAGAAATATTAAAAAACAAGTAGCGAAAGTGAATAAGAATTTGAAACTAATTTTGACGGAACCTGTGATTGGTTAACTTAATCACTTAGGGTTGATACATAACCTCTTTCAACACTAATTTTCGTATTTTGTATACGCATTTCGTAACTACAACTATGTTGGCATCATTAGCAGATAATTAAACAGTGTCGCACCTGGAAAATTACGACAAAAGCCCGCACGAAACAAATTCCGTACACGATCTGTACCGTCAAAAGTAATACGCGCACTGAAATGCGTATACGGAATAGGAAAATTAATGTGGAAAGGTGTTATATATCAACCTTATGTGAATTCGAAACTACTTAATTTTAGGATGCACATTAAATTTTTGCATCACAATATGTAACGATGGCCAATAAATATGAAGGAACCGTAAAATAAATCCGAAACACACACTGTATACTTTGGATTCAATGGAAATTTTTTGTCGTCGCTGATAGCATGTAGCTGAGTTTGTACGGTTGTTCCCCTGTAATCGTTACACAGGTTCTTAACTAATTGAAAAACGAAATAAACGCAACAACGTATGTAACAATTCTACTTATGTTGATCGAAAAACTCACAAATACAAAACATTAATTGAACATACAAGAGAAATGTCAACATGCGTGTATTATTGTATTGGAACTATTTCAAGATTAAATCAAATAAGTATGACTATATTGCTAGCAATTTATTTATTTTTAGTAGGTTTTTACTTATTTTAATTTAGTAGGTTTAAACTTTGTTTACATTGTTTCTTCTTTTACAAACTTACAATCATTTAATCTGAAATCTAGGCGATTCAATAAATACTAATAATTTACCAAAGGTTAAGGTTAATTTGCGGTGAGCGGATAAATGTAAAAAAAGAACAAACAATACAAGACTCATAGAATATAATAGATCGAATTAAAATTATACTTCTGTCCTTCACTATCCAGATGTTTACTAGGGTGGAGCGAAAAATTTTTTTTTTTAAATTTAGTTTTTCCTGTATTAAAAATCGATGCTCTAAATACTTAAAGGTGCAGAGAAAAATTCTTATCTTCCTAGGTCAACGTCTTGAGGTGGCGCACAAGACTTTAATTTCTGGAACTTTATCATTTATAAAAAAGTCAACAGTGTGGTTTAAAATTGTTTTTTATTCAATTAATTCAAACAGTTTCAGTCTTTATTTACTCACATAAAGCATATCTAATACAAAAACAAAAATCATTCGTTTGCTAATTGTAAAGAGTCGATTGAAATTATTTCCCGAACGAATCAGGTTTGAAATTTCTGTATTAGAATATTTCACAGTCATTGGTGGTGCAGTTATTCTCACATTCGACCAATTTATTAACTCATAGTAATTCGTTGCATTTACTTGAAGTTGTGGAAGGCAGAACTTGCGAACTTTCTTGCTTTTAACGCATACATTTTCTTTTCCTAATTCTAATACTCTTCGAAGAGACAATTCTCTAATTTGTGGAGAATCATCTTGAAGCATAGCCAACAGCATATTGTATGCATGTTCGAAGAATGAATTTATGTTTATAGTATTTAAAACAATACTCTTAAGGTCATCTCTTAAATATAAACTTCTATTGACCATGTTGAAAACATGAACTGGACCATGTTTACCAGATGGCTCTGATTCTGATGTTTCACTTGAAGTACTACTGCGTAACCGATGTAATTCTGACATAGACG
This sequence comes from Dermolepida albohirtum, assembly GCA_031893035.1. Classification (NCBI taxonomy): domain Eukaryota; kingdom Metazoa; phylum Arthropoda; class Insecta; order Coleoptera; family Scarabaeidae; genus Dermolepida; species Dermolepida albohirtum. The sequence goes on from JAVIWB010000686.1 coordinate 6,080, forward strand.
AAGAAGTCATGTTTTTTTGAACGAATTGATCACATTTTCTCTTTCGAACTTCATTGCGTCGTATAGATTTTTTGTTGTCAACCTATCCACACAGCCAATATACAGCCTACGCTCATTTCGTTGGTCCTTCAAAAACTTTTGATCTGCTGGAGTTACTTTTGTCACACATTTACATACGAGGATAGTTTGACAAGTAGTGAGAATGAAACATAGGTGGTACTCTAATTGGTAAAACAAATGCACTGTAATTTAGGTTGCCTATTTATATGTTTACATTCCGATATTTAGATAAATCGGTTGATTAGTTTATTTTTGACAGCTGATTGTAAAAGAAGCGACACGTCGTTTTGTTAAAATGGAAAAAGCAGAGTATCGTGCGGTGATTAAATACTTCGTAATTAAGCGTATGAAAGCTACCGAAATAAAAGTTGAGTTACGGGAAATATTAGGTGAATCTGCTCCATCATCCGCCACAATAAGTTGATGGGTAAATGAATTTAAACGTGGTAGAACAAGCTGTGTTGATGAAGAGCGCTCTGGAGCACCCAAAATCGTGACTTCTAAGGAAATGATTATAAAAATCCAGAATATTATTAGGCAAGAACGACGAGTCAAAGTGAGAGAGATAGCAGACATGGTAAACATTTCAACAGAACGCGTACATCACATTTTAATGAAAGAATTGGGCCTTTCCAAGCTTTCGGCAAGATGGGTGCCGCGATTGCTTACGACTGATCAAAATTTCACTCGTTTGTGCATTTCCAATGAGTGTTTGGACTTTTATAAGCGGAATCCGGTTGATTTTTGTAGGCGATTTGTTACTTGCGATGAAACTTGGATACACTACAGTACACCCGAAACTAAACAACAGTCGAAACAATGGTAAGAACGTGGTTCTGCACTTCTAAAGAAAGCGAAAACCACTTTATCGGCAAACTAGATGATGGCATCAATTTTTTGGGATTCAAAGGTCATTTTGCTCATTGATTACCTTCAGAAAGGTGCCACAGTAAACGGACAATATTATGCAGAACTTTTATAAAAATTGAATGTTGAGATTCATGCTAAACGGCCAGGAATGGCAAAGAAAAAGATTCTGTTTCACCAAGACAACGCTCCCTCGCATACCAGCATAGTTGTGATGTCCAAAATCCACGAGTTGCATTTTCAATTAGTACCGCATGCGCCTTATTCGCCGGATCTAGCCCCTTTCGACTTCCACCTTTTTCTAAAATTGAAAACGGCACTAGGTGGAAAGAAATTTTCGTCTAACGACGAGCTTATCATCTTCGTAAATGACTATTTTGCAAATCTTCCGCAATTGCATTTTAGAGATGGCATAAGGGCATTGGAGCACTGTTGAAATACATGTATTGCTCTTTTAGGAGAATATATTGTAAAATAAAAATTATTTTGTATTTAAAAAAATCGTTTTTCTTTTCCATTCTCACTACTTGTCAAACTACCCCGTGATAGAGATTATCAGCAAGTACAGCGTTCAAGGGTAAACGCGGTCATAGTTGGTCCTGTACTGAATGTGCAGACTTGGGAAGTGATATAAACGAGCTCAAGGCAGTAATAGTGGAAACGAAGAATGAAATAGCTCAACTAAAGATTCTGACGTCAACCTCTACAAAACATGTGGAGGAGGATGTTTTTGAAGATTTGTTATATGGGTTTCGTAAACGAGAAAAAAGGAAGACAAACTTTATAATCTACAACGTACCAGAGGATACGAATGTAACTAAAAGCGAGAGAAAGGAGCGGGACAAGCGGACCGTGTTGTGGGTGCTCGATTGTGTGTCTGTTGTAGTAGATCTACGCTTCGCCGTATTAGGTTGAGGTTGGATAATGAAAAAAACTGTTTATACTGTTGTACGAAGGCAAAGATTGAGAAATACCGTTTCCTTACTATCATGTCCATAAGAACATCTTGGAAGTTGTGCAACGACAGTTTTTAAAATGTCTCTCCTTTCGAGTTGATGACTTTTATTCAGCACAAGATATTGACCGGTTGGAATGGCTTCAATGGTTTGGTGTTGCCCCGCTTGAAGACAGACGCATTTCTATCGGTTTAATATTTTTATATATACTTTTACATAATGACGTCGATTGTCCTTTACTCCATCAAGAATTGTCACATTCCCCGTTTGTCGGTTCGTTATCACACTACATTCTCCTGTCCACCTTCTAGAACTAATGTAATATTAAAGTCGGCTCTATATGTAATGTGGAGTAATTTTAATAAAATATTTTGTGCAGGAGACATTCATAATGACTCCATGGGAGCTTTACTCAGACTAACAATTGAGGATAAGTAGGGGGAATTGCTGAGTTTTCATTTTGCCTTTGCTTGTTTCTGTACTTTTATATATATTTTTTTCTTTAGTCAGGTACTCACATGTAAAGAATTATTATGTTCAGTTATGATTTAGGAAATTTTATATTTACTTTTTGTTCTTCTAGAACACATGCGTATGTATGAGTTTTGTCCTATTGATGGAAGAAATTCTGTTGGGCAAACTATAAATAAGAATAAATTAAATCGACCACGGACTCCATTAAAATTTATCTAATAAATTAAAGAGTGTTTCAAATTTCACGGTTTTTTAAAGAATAAATAAAACACATAATTTGCATTCACTTTTAAAAAACTTTTTATTGGTAAGAAATATCAGTTATGACATTTATATGCGAAAAATAATATCTGTCAAATGGCCTCATCTTGCAGCTCCACAGAGGTCCACTCTTTTGTTAAAATTTTTAATGACATTTTGACATAATTGAGGCTCTATCTCACCAATGACACGAATAATTTCATCTTTCAAAACAGGAATTGATTGTGGATTGTTTTTATAAACCTGACTTTTCACGTAACCCCAAAGAAAATAGTCCAACAGTATCAAATCACATTATCTTGGTGGCCAATTAACATCACCATTTCTTGATATGACACGTCCAGGAAATTTTTCTCTCAATAAATCAATTGATTCGTGTGCAAAGTGAGGTGTAGCGCCATCCTGTTGAAACCACATATCTTCTAGATCAATATTCATAAATTCAGGCCACAAAAATTCGGTTATCATCCGGCGATATCGATCACCATTGACAGTTACAGCTTCACCAGCAGTATTTTCAAAAAAGTAAGATCTGATTACACCATCTGCACACCAAACAGTCGTTTCGGATGCCTAGGTTTCTCATGAATAATTCGTGGATTTTCCTCACCCCAGATACGGCAATTTTGTTTATTAACATAGCCACCAAGTTCAAAATGTGCCTCATCGGAAAACATTATTTTTTGAGAAAAATCAGCTTGTTGTTCATTGATGAAATTGACAAATGAACGACGTTTTAAATTATCTAATAGCTTCACTTCCTGTGTTATTTGAACCTTATATGCCATCAGAGCTAAATCCTTGTGTAAAATAGGCCATGTTGTTGATCCATTAGTCCAAGTTGTTGTGAACGTCATCTAATGGACATTTTAGGATCTTCAGCAACACTTTCACGAACGAAACCAACATTTTCTTGTGAACGACCACTACGACTGTATTTTTCACTTTTTTGATCTTCCACGGAACCGGTCCCTTAAAATTTTTTAATAATTCGGCCAATAGTGCTTTCAGATGGACGATTATGTAAACCATAAAATTCACGCAATTTTCTAAAAACTCTTTTCACAGAACGCTGATTTTCATAAAATAATTCCACAATTTAAACGCGTTGTGTACCGTGTACGAAGCCATACATCACACTTTTTAAATGCCCACATACCCAGACAAATTCAGTGTGCCATTTAATTTTATTTATTCTTAAACAAAACCGCGCAATTTGAAACATCCTTTAGATCTAGTATGGAAAGTATAATAATTACGATTCAGTTTATACGTACGTATATCGCGTTTAAATATGACGAAAGCATAACTATTTCCATTCATTATTGCTAATTACAGTGATGATTTGTATTGTATTGTTGGGGGAAAGCGTTCGGAATTTTCGATTTAGTCTAACAAAAAGGAAATCCGATCACCGTAAATCAAGTCGAGAAATACCGAAGTCCCATTAAGCGCGGGTCTGACTGTACCATCACATAACTCCACTTGTAGTACCTACTCTGCATCGGTCTTCGCTATGATTTCGTGCATTTTAACGACAAACGTGCGTGAATAGGGCCACGCTTAGAAAGAACGCGTCGTCGTGATCTGGTAAATGTACAGAAAATATCATTTCGATAACTTACTAATTGAATAGAAGAAATACCGGTTGATGCATGTGTAAATTGTAAATACTAAATCGCATAAGTCATTAACGCGACAAAAATAAACAAATTATTATTTAAGAGGTATATAATTACATACTTGATCTTTGACATTTACCCAGTATATTTAAAATTCCCATTTAAATTTAAAGCTAAATTAATTCCGTTCAAGTAACAATAATGTTTTTGCAATGGAATTATGTCACGAATTTTTTGGTGATTTGTGTTTTATTTTCGACGGCCTTCGACATCGCGGCGTCACAATTAGACAGTCCGTGTCCGGGAATTTTTGAATACGCCCTGGATGACAATCAAAGCTTGTATGGGCGAATTAAAATCGACAATCCGGCCGGAAATGACATAGTGTTGAATATCGAACTATCCATTGGCAATGACATAACGGTAAGACGAAACTTTTACACTTTACAATCAATTTTGTTTATCATTCATATACAAAAGTGTTCGTACATCACGCGAATGTTGAATATCATCAAATGCGAAAATCCGGCTATGATAAAGTATTAGGTTGTTACAAATGTAATATCCGTTTTTTCCTTCAGTCTGAACTGAATCGCACCTGTGTGAAGACGTGTATGTTTTTGGTGAAAATTATTATTGTATTTGTAGAAAAGGGTATTTATTTTGAAGTGTGTACCTGTTCCATTTCTTGGAAAGATTAATACACCTGTCCTTGTCTCGCCTATGGAAATGCTGTCGGCAAGAGATATTCGGGCAATTTACCTGTTTCAATTTAAAAAGGGATTAAATGCAGCTGCAGCAACGCGAGAAATTAATCGGACGTTCGGTGAAACCACGTGTAATGAACGCACATTACGGCGATGGTTTAAAAAATTCAGCGAGGGAAATTTTGATTTGGAAAATGAGCCTCGCGGATATGCGCGTAGCACCGTTAATGACGACGAGCTGCGTGTAGAAGTTGAAAGTAATCCGTCGACAACAGTGCGTAGCCTTGCAGAAACATTTCAAGTGTCCATTGCCACCATTAGTCGTCACCTTTCTTCGATTGGCAAAGTGAAGAAACTCGATCGATGGGTGCCGCACCAATTAAAGGAAGCCAACAAGCTCCGTCGATTAGAGGTGGCTACCTCTTTGGCTAATCGACAGAAAGTTGAACCGTTTCTTCATCGAGTGGTAACGTGTGACGAAAAGTGGATACTTTATGATAATCGGAGACGGTCAGGACAATGGTTAGATCGAGGTGAAGCACCAAGACAGCATGCACGAGCATCACTTCACCCGCGAAAGATTATGGTGACTGTATGGTGGACCAGTAAGGGTATTATTCACTATTCATTTTTGCAACTTGGTGAAACCATCACGGCAGCGTCCTATTGTGCCGAACTGAAAACTATGCATGGAAAATTGAGCCACTTGCAGCCCTCACTAGTCAATAGACATGGACCCATACTTCTTCATGATAATGCAAGACCTCATGTTGCACGACAGCCAATCCAAAAACTTTCGGAATTTGGTTACGAAATTCTCCCTCGCCCACCTTATTCACCTGACCTTTCGCCAACTGGTTTTCATTTTTTCCGAAGTTTAGACAATCGCTTAAAAAATAGGGACTTCTCTGACCGGGAGTCTGTAATAGCAGTGTTTGAGCAATATGTGAGCCGTCAAAACCTAGATTTCTTTTCAAAGGGAATTTTTCAGCTTCCAGGCCGTTGGCAACAAACTATTGATGTAAATGGAGACTATTTTGCAGAATAAATATTTATATTTTTTTAAATTTAGACTTTTTTTATTCCATACAAAATCGGACATTTCATATGTAACAACCTGATATATTTACTTCAATTTAACGACGTTTAAAAAAATTCTAAAAACCTCTAATACGAACACAGTTATTATTTCCCTCCGTTAAAAAAGGTTCGCATGTGTGCGCGGAGCGTGTATTTTAAGATAAGAGCTTAGTTTTTAAATTAAAATACATTTTAAATTATGTGAAACGAATCTACAATGTGTGTTTGGCTTTTGACGATGAATATCTGGTACGGATTTGTGTGATTATCTGTTGATGATGATAACTTAGCTATTGAAATGCGTACACAGAGTACGAACATTATTGTGAAAATGGGGTTTTATTTCTTAAATATTCTAACATTGAATATCACAAAACTTTTTATGTATTTCATTTTTATAGAATGTTTCTCTATTGTAAGCCATAAATTTAGAAAGACTTCGGTAAATCTTCTTCATAGTATCACGTACGAGCGTAGCCGTTTATATTGTATTTCGGGAACTGGCATCACTGTTAGTGTTGCCTCCTATCCGATGATTGCATCGTCAAGTTTGTCATCTTTGACAATATATTTACCTGGACAGTTTAATTATTCGGTCGTTATTTCTATTGTTGACAGTAACTTGAAAATTTTATGTCTGCGAAAAAATAGAATTACCTCGGGAACATTTTCGTGCAATTATTTTTCATAACTTTCGGCGTGGATTATCTCAACAAGAATACATCGACGAGCTGAATTCTTTATATGGTGATGAAGCACCATCGAAAACTACAGTATACCATTGGGTATAGTGAATTCAAACCTGGAGGGCGTTCTTTGGACGATGAATTTCGAGAAGATCGTCCCATAAATGTTGTTGTGTCAGAAAACATTAATGCAGTATCTGAATTGAATTGATAATGCAAGACCGTCATGTGACATACCGTGAGATCGAGGCATCTCTAGGTATTAGTAACGCCAGCGTGCATAAGATCCTGCATGAACATTTAGCCGTTGAGAAGCTATGTTCACATTGGGTACCACATAATTTGACAACCGCTCAAAAAAAGACTCGCGTCGATTGGTGCCAAGAAATTCACAAAAAATACAATGGCGGTGCTTCAAAGAACATTTATAAAGTCGTCATAGGTGATGAATCTTGGATCTATACGTATGAGCCCGATAGTAAACGGCAATCGATTGTGTGGGCATTCCAAGATGAGCTAAAACCAACAAAAGTTGTTCGTGCTCGAAGCACATCAAAACAAACGGACTCCTGTTTTTTCGGAAAAACCGGTCACGTGGCAACCGTGCCTTTAGAGAGTTGTAGAATGGTCAATTCCGAATAGTACACAACTATGTGTTTGCCAAAAGTTTTTGAAGAAATAAGGAAAACAAACTGAAAACGACAGATCATTCTCTACCATAACAATGCGAGCTCTCACAGGTCGGTTCAAACAATTGAATATTTGACCGGGAAAAACATTGAATTGATGAGCCATCCGCCGTACAGCCCTGATCTAGCAGCCTCTGATTTCTTTTTGTTCCTATACGTGATGAATAAACTTCGTGGTCAACGGTTTTCTATGCCAGAAGAGGCAATTGAGGCATTAATAATAAACGGCTACCCTCGTATTTGTGAAAAATAAGCATTTGGTGCTTGTACAAAGACGGGTTGTAAGAGCAAACACATATCTGGTAACATGCGCGAGTTAACAGTATTACCAACACAGAGAAAAAAGTCCTTAGACCAGATATATAGAAAATGCGTGTTCTGTAGTGTGGATTTCAAAATATTCTGGACTGTTGGACTTGTACCCAGAAATAAGCGTCCAAGGATACTAAATGTGCGCGATCAGAAACAGTTACGAGTGCAACGTGTTAAAATTAATGAATAGGTGCACCGAGGAAAGCTGTACAGCTGGAATTTGGCACTGGAAAGAAAGTACACTAAGAAAACAGACAGACAGAATTTGAAGAAAAGTCGAATATAAGTTAAGAATACCATGTAAAACGTCTTTCGTTAGCCACGTTAATGCTTGCCTATATACTCTATGCTTTACAATAAGTAACTATTAACGACGCCTAATAAAAGTAAATTTAAAAAATGGAGACTGCGGTTGATCGAATTAATCAAAAAAGTTCAATAAAACTCCAATAAAAAAACCCAAAGAAAAGATAAAACCAAATACACACTGTGTGGAATGTGAATTGTACTGCGCGAGTTTTACCGCAACACTGTGATTATTTATCTGCTGATGATGACAACTTTGTAATTGAAATACGTATACAAATTGCGAATGGGGTTTTGCTCACCTTTTTTGATTAACTCAAAGTAAGGTTTTTTATGTGATACTTTCTACTATAATCACTTTTTCTTGAGGATCTCTTTATGTGTTCTTAATGCACATATTTTCTTTCCAGTACCAAATTCCAGCTGTACGGCTTCCTCAGTGCAGTTATTCATTAATTTTAACTCGTTGCACTTGTAACAGTTCCTTGATCGCGTACATATACTCGTAGAATCTCCGGACACCTACTTCTCGGCACGGAACAGTTTAGAATATTTCGAATATTTCTTTGTAAATTCCATGTACTGTACTATTCTCAATCCAAGAATTTTAACTCATTTTTCTCAGATGGCACTCATTGAGAATTTTTGCCGATACAATTTCGACAGTTCAAAATATTTTGAATATTTTTTTTTTCTGTATTGAAGAACACGCTTTTTGACTAAATTTGCTATTTAGCCTGAGTTTTTTTTCTTTGTGTAGTGCTGTTAATTCGCATATATTACCAGACATGTGTTTACTTTTACAGCTCATCTTTGTATAAATAAAAGTTTTAAATACCTACTTTTATAGATACATATTACTATAAAGGGGATTACTGCGTTCGTCCTAAATTTATTTCCTACAATAGAGAAATATCTTATAAAAATGAAGCGCATTAAAGTTTTTGTGACATTAGACATAGCAAATTGTTTTATAGTTGTAAATAATAATAGTTTCTATATTGTTTATTAGGGGTCTTTAGGGCTTTTGAACGTTGTTAAATGGAAGTACATATGCTTCCATTTAACAACTACAGTAGTGACTTGATTTTTAACTCATAACCAGTTTTCTAACAAAAAATCAGTAAATTGTAAGTGAACCACTTTTTTCTGCCGGTGTGTGTATTTCCAATTTGAAATTCTACTTGTTTCTGTAATAGCTAGAATTCGTCACTGCGTCCTCGAATGTGCATACTCACAGGAAGTTTGAACAAGTTTTAATTATATACACTTAGATACCAAAATTAAAGAGTAAAGCGTACATCGATGTTAAGATATGTAATATAAACTTTTTTACAATAGAAAATAATGAAAACATTTAATTAGTGTTCGTGCAAATCTTTTTTTTTTTGGTTTTTAACCATTGTTTAAACATCTGACTTGGATTTTAGGCATATTATTTACAGCGTTTTTGCCATTGTATACGCCTGTAAGGGGTTTTCCAATAGGGACTTGACAATTTTAATTCAATTTGTGAACGCACCCTTTCACTAATCATCGAACTGTCACTGTCAATTTATTCAGTAAACTTAACATTTTCATCATGGTAAAGTACACGAACGAACAACGTCTGCAAATTATAAAAATTTACTACAGAAATTCGGAGTCGGTGATCGCTACTTTAAGAGCGTTAACTCCGATTTTCGGTCGTAATTCTCGCCCTAGTAGACAGGAAGTAACAAGTTTAGTGCAAAAATTTGAGTCTACATATTCGTTGTGTGATGTTGCCGTGCCAGTGAGACAACGGGTTGGTCGAAGTGCCGAAAATATCGCTGCCGTTGAAACGTCCGTAGCAAATGATCCAAATCAGTCAATTCCACGGCGTTCTCAAGAGTTGAGCATCGCCCAGACCACTTTATGGCGGATTTTGCGTAAGGATCTTGGTTTACACCCATACAAGATCAAGCTGACTCAAGAATTAAAGCCGATGGACCATTTGAAGCGACTTACGTTCTCCGATTGGGCTCTGGAAAAGATGCGCCAAGATGATCAATTTCATCGCAAAATCATTTTCAGTGACGAAGCTCATTTTTGGCTCAATGGGTTCGTTAATAAGCAAAATATGCGTTATTGGTCGTGTGAAAATCCACATGTGCTTCATGAAACACCACTTCATCCACAAAAAATAACTGTTTGGTGCGGTTTGCATGCCGGCGGCGTCATAACGCCATATTTTTTCGTCGACAATAATGATCGTTACGTTACTGTGAATGGTAATCGTTATCGTGCCATGATTACCGATTATTTTTGGCCCGAATTGGAAGATATGGATTTGGACAACATGTGGTTTCAGCAGGACGGTGCCACAAGCCACACGGCACACGTTACAATAGATTTATTGAAGAGTAAGTTTGATGAGCGTGTTATCTCAAGAAATGGACCAGTCGATTGGCCGCCTCGTTCGTGCGATTTAACGCCTCTAGACTTGGAACAACGTTGGAAGAGCTCAGAGTCAACATTGAACGCGAAATAGCAGCCGTTCCGGCCGAATTGTGTGGCCGAGTCATCGAAAATTGGGTCCAACGAATCGACCGCTGCAAACGTGCCCGCGGTGGCCATATGAACGAAGTCGAGTTCCATTCATAAATGTTTTGATTGTACTTCAACCCGATAATAAAGTTTTTGAAATATCTCAAATGGTCTGCATTTTATTTTGAAAAAAAGTTGTCAAGTCCTTATTGGAAAACCCTTTACAACAAGTTTCAAATTAAATGTTATTGGAAAGAACCACCCTAACGAGTAGTAATTGGTCTAAGAATAAGATAGCAGTGTGTGTTTTTACGATTTACTATTTTGAGGCGTACCATGCCCAGGAACGCATGGTATTCGCTGTGCAAAATTTATGAAGAGATTGGACGAACGTAGCTTCTTTAGACGAAAAAGACTTCAGTTCTAATATAAAATCCAATGTATTTGTGCAAAATATCAGATCTGATAGAAGATGCATCTTAAGAAGTAAAAATAGCGGCAGGATAACTTCTGCTTGCTGGGGATGGATGTCTTACTCACTTTCGACAGCTCTCAAAACAATACTACTTGATGAATCTCTCTGAAATTTTGACAGACATCAGCTAAAGAATAGTACTCACAGTTGGTAAAGCAGATTTTGAAACAATGTGCCATCTGTCTCCAAACACGGGTGCTTTTCATATCAGTTTCGTATATAGTATTCAAACAAATATGGCGACTATTCGTGATGGCGATTTTTAAAATTATATAAGTTTAAAATGGCCGTCAAAACTAAAAGGGTTATCATTTTTGTCTCAAAGATATATATATATATCTTTAAGACAAATTACATTTCAAAACTTGTACATCCATTACATTTTCTTAACACTTTCATCAATCTTCCTCCATTCGTCTCTATCTTCTTCCCTGTTTCTCCAATCTTACACTCCCACTCTCCCCTCATCACTCACAGGGCTTTAGGGGGGGGGTGTTCCAAAACTTCTTATCGAAAAAAAGTCCAATAAAACTCGGATCTGAGCATTGTCATGGAGTAGCAAAATTTTCTCTGTCAGCATGCTGCGTCTTTTGTTTTGAATCGCTCTGCGTAGCTATCGCAGGGTTTGGCCGTAGGCTACCGCATTTATGCTGGTGGTGGGCGAATCGATAATCTTGAACATTTTAAAGCCACAGAACAGATCGTACAGGTTACCTACACAGCTGCAACTGAGCACAGTTGTTCCCAAGGAAAGCCAGGACACGACGCAAGCACTCGTTGTTGCGCGCGCACCACCTATTAGTGTATACAACAATGGCCCTTACTTAAAAAACACGCCTCGTACATTTTATTCTATTCAAAAGCAATGAGAAATCTTAATATAAGAAAGTTTGTAGTTCTCCATTTGCTCACGGCTTCCGAATATTCTATTTTATCTGCGAAAAATATAAATTTACCTGATCCGTTATAAACCAGTGGGCCAATAGTATAATATAATACACTAGCTCTGCCCAACGAAAGCAATAAGAACTACGTTTAAGTTTAGGTGCGTCAATATATTTGCTCATCTATATACAATAATGTAATCGCGCCTTACAAACAACACGCAGCGACTAATAACAGTTTATACAATAGAAGTAACAGTTAATACACGAATCACTGATTTATATCGCAAACGTTGGTTGTTGGACGCTCTACTATACATTTTTGCATTGCCTAAAAATGTTCTCATTTATTAAAGTTGTATAGTTTTTGACTTACTTCATCACTTTCCTGATTGTGAATTCATGAAAGTAATAAAAATACCCAAGTGTTTGATACCATTCTATTGTGTGTTTTTTAAGCCGATGAGATGAGAGCTATCGATATCGAAAACTATGGTTTGACAGCTGATAATGTCAAACTGTGTTGTCATTTCTGTTCAGTAAGGTTTGGCAAGTCAGATTAAATCATTTAACGCCAGAACAATGCTTCCAAATTGTGGAAATTCACTTTGAAAGAAATAAATCTGGTCGCGAAGTTCATAGAGCACTTCGTCCATTTTACGGTCAACATAATCGATCTAGTGAACAAGCAATTCGTGCAGTTATTAATCGTTTTTGCACTAATTTTACCCTTCTCGATTCAAAACGATCAACGAGACAAAGAAATGTGCGTAACGAAGAGAATATTGCTGCTGTAGCGCGAAGTATTGAAGAAGACGCTGAAATGTCGATTCGTCGTCATTCTCAACTTGTTGGTCTTTGTCCTTCGACTACGTGGAAAATTTTACGTAGTGATATTGGCTTACGTGCCTATAAAATACAGCTCGTGCAAGAATTGAAGCCAAACGACCATCGTTTGCGTCGCATTTTTCTGATTGGGCTCATTTGAAACTGGTCGAAGATGAGCATTTTTATCACAGAATTGTGTTTAGAGATGAAGCTCATTTCTGGTTAAATGGCTACGTCAATAAGCAAAATTGCCGTATTCGGAGCAAAGACAATCCTCGAGCCGTTAACGAATTACCATCACATCCATTAAAATTGATTGTTTGGTGCGGTTTACACGCTGGCGGCGTCTTTCGAAATGACAAAGGAGCTGCCGTTACGGTGAATGGCGAGCGCTATTGAGCCATGCTGACTGAATTTTTGTTTCCAAAAACTAATCAGCTGAACATCGACGACATTTGATTCCAGCAAAACATGGCTATGATAAGTCATTGGTTTATGCCCACAAACCAGCAACTCTTGAAGCATTGGAAGCCAATATTCAAGCAACCATTAACGCCATACGGCTAGATTTATTGGAAAAAGTAGTCAAAAATTGGACTGATCGAATGGACCATGTAACTCGTAGCCGCAGCGGACATATGCCGGAAATCATATTTAAAAAACAAATGCTATGAAATCATCTAGCAAATTATAATAAAAAAAAATCATTCCAACAATATTTCTGTCTTGTATTATCATTTTAAGTTCTCATGCTCTTAAAAAAACACCTATACTTCAGTTCCGGATATTCCGGATAACTCATAAACAATTTAATTTAAAGGATTAATACAAATTCATTTCATGTGTCATGTATTCATCGGAATCGAGTTTTGCGTTAAAAAAATCCTTGGGAAAAAGTTGTCGATCGAATTTTATACGTTTAAATTTTCACAATCTGTCATTGTATGATGCTTGTGGAATCGATCGGATGGAGTGGAACTAATCACTGCGTGTCTGAAAAAATTGTTGTTCTACGCTTTAACCTTGTTCTATGCTCGCTACTAATTATAAACAAACAATTATTGCTATCAAAAATAGTTGAAAATTACTTATAAGTACTATACCAGCTTTACAAGCAATTACTTATGCACTTACGTAATAGTTTTAATTAATTTAATAGTCCATACTAAGAAAAATTATTTTAATAATAGAAGTTAATTGTCTGTAATAACTTGACATATAAATTTGTAATGAAACCTATTCGAATTATTGCATTCTGGTAGTTCAATTTAAAATTTGAATGAACAGTTTTCCTTATTATTCTGTTATCTAAAATAAGTGTACGAGGTATGGCAATTAAATAACGAGACTGCGCTCCTTCCATCGCGCAGCCGCATCAGGCGAGGCTGTAATTGGAGTGTCATTGACCTGGATACTTCCTAAGCAATAACCCGAAGCTTAGTCTCTTTCGGGCTTTAACTTTAGAGAAAATTGTTACTTAGTTGTGCCGTGATAATTGTTGACATACAAATCGAGCTGCGAATTAACCTTAAATTCTTTGTCAAATTAAAAAATCATCAACAGAGTGTTTACAAATATTTTTTTTTTTTTGTTCAAAATACTTTTTTTTAATTTTTTTTTTACAATTAAAACTAGTCAATTTAGACTAACCATTAATTTTGTTCTGATAAATCTTAAGACTAGGTACTTATCTACTAGAGTCTATCCAATGATGTCTTCTAGGCTTTTTCTGAGCTATACACTTCACTTCACTCGCGCACTGTGCTCTGCTTTTTTACACAACACACTACACAAGATCAGCAGGTTTTTTTTCTCTTTAGTCTTCGGACATGATGTTCGTTGTCCAGTAGTTGTAGTGCTTCTGGATTTACGTGAAGTTGGAGTCTATCTTCATGCTTCCTAGCAAACCTTTTTATCTCTTCCTTAACAGTTGGAATCCGGAGATCTCTGTGGATGTCAGAATTGCGTATATACCAGGGGGCGTCCACTATGTTACGCAGCACTTTGTTCTGGAACGTTTATATACACTTAACATTAGAGTCACTGGCACAACCCCAGAGCTGAATGCCATATAACCACACTGGTTTTAAGATCTGGTTGTAGATTAGTACTTTGTTGGAGATTGAAAGTTTTGAGTTTCTTCCGATCAACCAATAATGCTGTCTGTATTTTAGGCTTAGTTCAGTTCTTTTCTTCTTTACATGCTCCTTCCATCTAAGTCTGACGTCCAGATTCATGCCGAGGTATTTTGCGTTGGTTGAATGTGGAATATTTGATCCATTAATATCTAGTAGATGTGGGTCTACTATTTTCTTGTTAGTATAGTTCACCTCTACGGATTTAAGTTCGTTTAATTTGACCCTCCAAATTTAAAGGAAGTGTTTTGTGCAAATGCTCGAACAAAACTATTTACCTTCTACGCGCAAAAAAATTGAGGATCAGTATTAAATTTGCTTTAAAATATAAAAAAACTCCGATTAAGCTGTGATGAGGCTGAAGAATGTAGACGCTAGGCCACGTGGCTAGAAGCAGTTTTCCATTATTCAAAAAATTTTCACATAATGTAATCCTTAGTATTTCAGAAACTACATATTAAACGATCTATTACATGTAAATCTCACGCGATAGAAAAGTAATTGAGGGCATATTTGAAATTAGGTTAAAGAAGAAACTATTAGATAATTTTGATGGATTCACTTAATCACTGAAGGTTGATATATAACCAATTGCCACATTAATTTTCGTATTCTGCATACGTATTTCGACAACTAAGCTGCCATCATCAGCAGACAATTAAACAGTGTCGCACCTGGAAAAACTACGGCGAAAAATACCCGTACGAAAACAAACTCCGTACGCGATCCGTACCGTTGAGAACCAGTGTACATTTTGGTTCTCAACGGTACGGATCGCGTACCGAGTTTGTTTTCGTACGGGTGTTTTTCGCCGTGGTTTACCAAGTGCGACACTTTTTAATTATCTGCTGGTGATGACAACTTAGTTGTCGAAATACGTATACAGAATTCGAAAATTAATATGGCAAGGGGTTATATACCAACCTTCAGTGATTAAGAAACTATTACCTTCTACGCGCGAAAAAGTGAAAATCAGTATCAGATCTACTCTAAAAAAAAAAAAAAATCTGTGGTTAACCTGTGATGAGACTGCACACTGTAAATGCTGGGGCACGTGGCTAGATGCGATAGATTAAAACAACTTTCACACAATAAAATCCTTAGTTTAATTTACAAAGTGCTCAAACAAATTACATTGTACTGGCAAATGCCATAGAAACGTTGTAAAATACTTAATTAGCATTAATGGATCAAATTAAAGTAATTGATGAAGTGCAAACAGTGTACTATGTACTTTAAATGACGAGGTACGTGTTCACGTATGAGAAAAATTTTAGAGGACACTACTTTTCGATTAGATTAACATATCTATTATAGTAACTCGTCTTCTACGTAGACACAGCGCACATGAAATGTGCTAAAAATGCAACTTCAAACTGTAAATAATTGATGAAACAATCAAATGATTTTATGCCAATCGTAGACATGTGCGAGAAGGATCAGATTGTTTGATACAAAATATACAGAGAATAAGTTTTTTTTGTGCTAAATATAATGTGCGTTTGGGTAAATTGTAAAAATTCCCTAGATTATTCCTTATTTTGATTAAAGTTCCCTTTTTTTCTAACTTGATTGAAAATTCCTTAGATCTAGGGAAAATATCCTAGCTCTGGCAACACTACTCTGACCTGGGGGTTCAGTGCTACCCCAGAAATTCTGTCAGCGCAAAATTCTGTTGTGTTCTTATCGTATTGGTCAGTAGTAAAAGGCGTTCCAATATGATCAATTTTCAATAGCCCGCCATTTTAACTGTTGTCATGACTCAACATGTAACTACTTGACAGATGACAAGTAAAAACTACGCCATTAATAAAAATGGAACGATATACGCTTCAACAATGCATTGAAATTACTAAAATTCACTACAAAAATTGTGAAAATTTCGCGTTCACAGTTCGCAAAACTTAAGCATTTTTGGGTCGTCGTGAAGCATCTTCTGGGCCAGCAATTGTGAAACTGGTGGAAAAATTTGAGCTGTTGGAACAAGTTGGTGATGTAAAGAATCGAACTTGTGCACTTCGCTCAAGAACAACTAAGAATATTGCTGTTGTAGCCCATAGTGTTGAGAAAACCCAGGTTTGTCGATTTCTAATCGATCTTTGGAATTGGGCATTCCACAAAAGATATTACATCGTATTTCGCATAAAGACTTAGGTCTTAAGGCTTTTTAAAGTTCAGTTAACATAAGGACTCACGCCTACCGATCATCAACAATGTCGTGTCTTTGCTGATTAGGTCCTTGAAATGCATCAAACTGATACGGAATTTCATCGAAAAATCATCTTGAGTGATGAGGCCCGTTTTCATCCTGGAGGCTACGTTAACAAGCAGAATTGTCGCACATGGGAGTAAGAAAACCCAAGAATTATTGTTGAAAAGCCTCTCCATCCTCAACGTGTGACTGTTTGGTGCGGTTTTTGGTCTGGCGAGGCCATTGGACCTTATTTTTTCGAAAATGAGGCGCTATCGAACGATATTTAATGATTTTGTATGGTCGAAATTGGAAGATATTAAAGTGGACGACGTTTATTTTAAACAAGACGGCGCTACGTGCCACACAAGTAACGATACCATCGCTCTTTTGCGTGAAAAGTTTCCTGACCGTGTGATTTCTCAAAGAGGCGATCACAATTGGCCACCGAGATCTTGTGATTTAACACCTTTAGACTTCCTTCTTTGGAGTTACGTGAAAGATACGGTCTATGCCAATGGCCCACAATCGATTTAAGACCTCAAAGATGGAATTAATGAAGTTATCGAGGACATATAACCGCAAATGTGCGAATTGGTGATGAAAAATTTCACGAAAAGGATATGGTCCTGCAAGCGTAACCGTGGCGGCCATTTGGCTGATATTGTTTTCCATTATTAATGGCATACTCTCCCCTTTACAATTAAATAAACATCCGATGATTTCGCTTAAAATACTCGTTTCTTTTACACATCAAAATGAAACCTCTTATTGGAAGACCCGTTATTTTGAACCCACATCCACATTTCGGATCTTACTGGTTGGTAGGTAGCTGCAGGGTTAGTTATGTAGAAGGTATCTGAGAGGAAGTGGCTTTCGTGTGACAAACTAACTGCTGTATATTAAATAAACCTGTTTCGAAGTAGTTTTATTAATTCGGTGTTACTTTAAAGAATTATTTCTATACACTAAATATTATTATTTACTGGTCAGATTGTTTATTATAATTTCCAAAATTTTAATACACAATTACATTGTTGAAAGTAAGCCAATACTACTCTTATAAGGATAAGATGCGATTATTCAATGATACAATAATCGTGCTCACTAAAGATTTCAAGTTATTAAAGGTATTAACAGTAAGAAGACTAAAGTAAATATATTCACATTGCTTGCTTGCTTCATATTTACCTTGGAAATTATAATGTACATTTTTTGGTAAGTCATGTCTATACACATAGGCACACCCACTCGAATATTTGATGCTGTTTTAGAGTTTTTTATACGAGTGTTGAACGTCATTTGTTAATAATTAAATCTAGATTTCATTTATAAATAGAATTCTAGATTAAAATTCTGAATTATCGATAATGATGACTTTTTATTGCATTTACTTTTAACAACAGTTTTTTTTGTGGTATGTATGTATTATTAATATTTAAACATCATGCATGGGCGGCGAGCATAGTACACGCCATAAGTGAGGGATCAGTAGATGAAATTTAAAAGAAACATGCACGCTTCGTGAAACAAAGCGTATATTTCTACAAAACTATATCTACGAGACAAATGAACAGTTTTCCTTATAAAATAAAATAATTTCAACATATTCTGTAGATTTTCTTATCATATTCGACTTTCGTCGTAGTACCCACCTCTGCGCTTAATGATTTCTTTACAAATATTAGGCAACCGCGATACAAGTTTCTGGAGCGTATCCATTGGTAAATTATTCCACACCCTTGTAAGTTGCTCCCAAAGCTGTTTCTGCGATTGTGGACAGCTTTCTCTCACGTTTCTATCTAATTCATCCCACAGTAATTCGATAGGGTTGAGATCGGGTGATTGTGGTGGCCAAATCATATTTATCAGCACCCCTTCCTCCTTTTTTTTGATTCACACAGTTTTTACAAAGTTGGGAAGTGTGTTTGGGATCAGTATCTTGTTGTAGGTGAAAACCTTCACCAATTAACCTTAATCCAGACGGAATTGCATGTTCCTCCAAAATTTTCAGGTACCCCTCTTTTTTTAAAATGCCTTCAATGCGGTACAAATCTCCGACACCATCAAAGAAAAAGGATCCCAAACAAGCATAGAACCTCCCCCGTGTTTAACAGTTGGCACTACACATTCGGGTAACATCCTTTCACCCACTTGTCTTCGAACGAAAACTCGTCGATTACTACCAAACACTTGGAACTTTGACTCATCTGTCCATAACCCCTGCTTCCACATTTCCATGTCCCAGTGTTGATGGTCCTGGGCCCATTGTAACCGTTTTTTACGATTTCGTGGATTCGATAATGGTTTTCGAGCTGCAATACGCCCATATAGTCCCGCCTTTGTCAAACGTCGTTTTACAGTAGTCAGTGACACTGGCTTTCGACGGCCTTCATTCAGGCACCTATTTCGTTTTGATAGTATTTTTAGGCGCAAATCCTCTTGTCTGGTAGTTACCCTTGGCCTTCCGCAACGTTTTATTGGTTGTAATGATCCACTTTGTGAATATCGTTTCACTGTTCCTTGCACCGCGTGATAAGATAAATTTAACTTTTGGGCTAATTGCCGTAGTGAAAATTTTTCACCATGTAGCGTTATTATAGAACTACGAGTTTCTGGACTAAGCTCCTTTCTTTTCGGCATTTTATATAAGTTACTTTTACGTCTGTTCTCAAATACTCGTATTGCAACTTACTCGGACAAATGCTGCACGAAAACTAATTTTTAAATTGCTAAATAGTTTACTATGAATTCCTAATACCATTATAATAATATTGCGTTGTAAACCCTATTAAATTTATTGGGGTATATAAAATATTTCTATTAAATATATATTAAATATTCTCAGAATTACATTTACAACTGTTATTTCAATTATTCTCACCAAAACAGGTAAAAGTCTAAGGGATGTGTCTAAAATACAAGTGTTTTGTTATTTATGACAAGTGATCCCTCACTTATGGCCTGTAGTGTATATTGGACATTGCGATGTCAAACATCGCAACATACGAAAGGCGTACAATAAGTAACGCAATACGAATTGCTCGATTTTACATCTGCAGCATGGTGTGTCTCCAGAGGTGCCCAGTTAAATGATGTATAATGTATAGAGAAAATGATCGTCCGGTGTCTACTGATGTAATATTTGCGTAGTTAAAATGTTCTTTGAACTGAGTTAAGGGTCCGATAACGTATTCTTGCCTCGTTGAGTTCTTAGAAAATACGATATTAAAAAAAAAATCCAAAATTGGAACCGGGGGATGTACGTTATAAGTGATAGATTTAATACTAAGAAATACATCGAACTGTGTGAAACAGAACAGTGTGTATTTGGGTGTTGTGCGGTATTATTCGGTGTGAGTTTCATCGCGGATCCAGGTGCGACACTGTGATTAATTATCTGCTGATGATGACATCTTAGTTGTCAAAATGAGTATATAAAATACGAACATTGGCGAGGTAAGGGAATCTATTTTTTCTTTGATTAATTCGAACAACACAGTATCTATTCAAATTTACGTATGTTACATTCCATATTTCTTAAATGTAAAAGTTGAACTTCTACTAGTTCAATATAATTTTCTGATTTTGGATTTCCAAAAAAGTATTGCATCGCTCAAACAAAAGCTGTCCAAGCATTTGATTCAAACTCAATCATCAAATCTGTAAAATATGATATCTTTCGTAAGATGTCTGATTTGGAAACCATAAAAAATATCTGCTTTAATCTTTTCTATAGTTAGCTGAGGAAATGTTCGAAGTGTTAAGAAAACTACACTGCTCAAAACAATTAGAGGATATTTGAAATATATATAAGACATGCGAATATTTTCGTATTGCAACTATAACGCTTTTAAACAAGAAACAGAATGCAAGTTGCAACTTGTACAGCGCTTTGGTGCAGTGTCTGCCCGAATGGCCATTGTTTGAGGTATAAAAACGCGTATGTGAGCGATCTCGACTACAGTTAGATTTTACCATTTTCTGTACTATAGCTAATTTTTTAAGTGCAATTACGGATCATAATAGAGAGGCTACGCGATTTGACTTATGCACAGGCTTGAAAAGCCATAGGTCAATTGGAAGGTAGACGGAGACAGCAAGCTGTTGCTGAAGTTTTTGTAGTTACCGAGAGTGTGATTTCGCGTTTGTGGAATCGGTTTTTAGAAACTGGAGATGTTCAGAGAAGGCGAAAACAAGGATGCCCAGCATCTAGAACATCAAGAGATGATAACCAACAGTAATTTGCACGTAGAAACCGTACTCATAACGCAACGCAGCTTAGATATGAGCTTGCCGCTACTACGGGAAGAGTAGTACCAACTCAAACAATAAGAAATCGTCTTCACAATGTTGTCATGTATGCACGAAGACCCATAGTATGCGTTCCACTAACTGCTCTTCATAAAAGGTCGCGAAGAATATGGGCTGAGCAGCATAGAAATTAGAATCACGATGACTGGATGTTTTATGATGTATTTTAATATTTTAATTTGGCGTGAACCTGGAACACGTAATCAGCCACAATTTATTCGCGAAAGGTTTGACAATATGAAGGTGGGAGTGTAGTGGTATACCCTGGGAAAACCATAGGAGCTCATATAGACCTTTATGTTTTACAGAATGGCAACCGGACTGCTCAGAGATATTTGGATGAAATTTTGAAGCCTTGTGCTCTTCCGTACGCTGACGCTATGGATGAAAGATTCATTTTAATGGTTGGCAATACTCGTCCACATCGAGCAAATATCGCGAACAACTGGATTGAACTATTGGGAATCAACAGAATGGACTGACCAGCAAATTCTCCTGTTGGTAACTTTATTGAACATGCTTAGGATGCCCTAGGGAGACGTGTTGTTAAAGACGCGTACCGATTTAGGACCTTCAATTGCTCTGATAGAGGAATAGAATAGTATTCCACAAGAATTTTTTGATGTCCTGATTCAATCGATGCCGATGAGAGTGTTAAACCTTTATTGCCGTTCGTGTAGATCATACACATTATTAAAAATAAATTTTTGGTCACTTTATTGACAAAACTTCTTGTAAAGTCTCATAATTGCGTATTCATTTAAAGATATTTATTCTCTCTAGTGCCTAGTAGCTTTATAATGTGCACAAACAAGTTCAAACGTGTCAATGCGTTCGGTTTCTTATTTAAAAACGTTGTAATGAAATATAGAAATATTTGTGAGGTGCTACATTATTTATTTATATATTCTATTACCATTTTTCCAAATATCTCTTAATTGTTTTGAGCAGCGTAGTTTCCACATTTATCAAAAGATTTAACAAACTGTTTCATGGTACCTAATTTGATATGTTATGGGACAAGATAATTTTGTCACCAGCTACTAATGAATTGCTGACTACATTTTGCTTATCAAGCGTCATATTCTTTTAAAGAGCCAATTTTTTCTTTAACTCTTCTGTTCCAGAGATATATAAAGCATCGAAACTTAGTGTAAACCCTTTGTTGACCGAGAAAATCGTTCATGGTTTTTAAATAAACACAAACTGCTCACTTGTGTGATACTTTATTTCGAATAATATTATTGCTTCCCTCTCTCGTCCAATACATAGATGTATTGACCGACAAAGCGAGAACGCGTCTATCTCACAAGATCGGTAACTAAGTTTCCAGTGTGTAATAGATAGACACTTGCGTCACGGTTTTTGCCAATTAGAGAATGTTAAAAGGAATCATTCTATTATTAATAACACCCGCCGTGAGGAATCGTTCATTAATAAAACAAATCTGCCTGAGGATCGGTGAATTCCGTGAAACATATGTAGCAGATAGGGTGTTATTAATATTAGAATGATTCCTTTTCACATACTTTATTTTATTTAAACCTGACTTTTCGTCCTTTTACTTTGCCCTGTAAGCGATATGTATCTGAGCGTATTTATTTCCTTTATGTAACAAAATGCATTTAAGGCTACGTTCTGAACTGTCAATGAATGCACGCCATTCACTTGTCTCATATCATATCAAACTTTTTATCAACAAATTCTAATATCTGCACAAAAAATAAGGTTGTCTTCTTGGGGGTAACTCTTTTTCTCTTTCCCGAATAAAAATCATTTTGGCGCTCGGAGCAAGCAAATCTGGAAAGACTAAAAACTATTAGAAGATCGTCCAACTCATTCTGCGAAAAGAGTTGGGTTTTATTTTCTGGTAAACTTATAAAGTCAGTATCACTTTCTGATGATATCGATTATAAATCATCTTGTTCTAAGGGTGGAGAAATATTTCAGTAATCGAAATCGACGTAAATGGGGCGTCAACTCAATGTTGCACGAGGCGCTGCACAGATGTAGTACTTAAATACTTCCATTTAGCTTCATTTTTGCGATTCATATTCTTTATATTAACATTAGAACATTTACAATGGTCTAGATCATATGTGGGTAACCACCAGCCCGCGGGCCGGGTCCGGCCCACTGTAAGATTTGATCCGGCCCGCGAGACATTGTCGTATTATTTCATGTCTGATTTCCCTTTAAAATGCACTACTTTTAAACGCGGCCCGCGAACGTATTTGCACATTAAAGTTTGGCCCACAACATGTCAAAGGTTGCCCATACCTGGTCTAGATGATTTTTTAGTTCTCGCCAGAGTTGGGATTTCAAATTTAAAGGCACTTAGTTAATTAAGGCTAATATAACCCATTTTCATAATCACTGAAGATTGATATATAACCCCTTTCTACATTCATTTTCGTATTCTGTATACGTATTTCGACAACTAAGTCGTCATCATCAGCAGATAATTAAACAGTGTCACACCTGGAAAACTACGGCAAAATACCCGTACGAAACGAATTCCGCGCACGATCTGTACCGTCAAAAGCTAAAACGCACACTGTGATATGTATACAGAATACGAAAATTAATGTGGAAAGGAGTTATATATCAATCATCAGTGATTAAGTTAAGCAACCACAAGTTCTATCAAAATTACCTAACATCTTTTCACATTATTCAAAGAATTAAAGATTGTAAATTAGAAGACGGGGAAATTTTATTATCATTCGACGTAACGTCGTTGTTTCTTTCGGTAAAGACTCCAGAAACTTTAAAATATTTAGAAGAATTTGTTTATACAAATAAGATTGAACCGGAAAAAGTAAATGAATTTGTGCAATTGACAACGTTATGTATGTAATTGTTTCCAATTCAAAGGTAAGTTCTTTGAACAGAAACAAAGAACAGCAATGGACAATCGTCTTTCTTCATTTATATCGGTTTTATTTATGAGTCATTTTGAGGTTGAATTAAAAAATAACGCTAAATACTTTCCAAGAGGTTGGTTGGATCAGGTATGTAGATTATATTTTCGGCATTTTTAATACACACAAATGTAACTTCGACGATGTCATCAAGGAATTAAATTCAAAATTCCCGACGATTAAATTTACGGTAGAAAAAGAAATCAGTGACCCTTTATCTTTTTTAAACAGCCTAGCAATTAGAAATAATCATAAAATAAAGGCTGTTTCAAATTAGGCGTTTTTTTAAGAATAAATAAAATATAGATAGCGCACTGATATTTATAAAAATGGCTTCGTACACGATACAACGACGCGTTCAAATTGTTGAATTATTTTGTGAAAATCAGCGTTCTGTGAAAAGAGTTTTTAGAAAATTACGTGAATTTTATGGCTTACATAATCGTCCATCTGCAAGCACTATTGGTCGAATTATTAAAAAATTTCAAAAGTGGTATTGGGCGGATAAACGGGAGTAATATTGGCTTCCAATTGCTTAATCGTAGATGGCTTATTCATGTAGACTTTGGACTTTATGTAGGCCCAAAGAAAAAGTCTAAAGGTGTGTAATCACATAATCTAGGCGACCAGTGCGTAGATTCATTACGTGAAATTAAATATTCATCAAATTATTCTCGCAATAAAGCCATATTTTCACGTGCTGTGTGGCAAGTGCGCCGTCTCGTTGGAACCAAAAGTCGTCGAGATCACGGGCTTCAATTTCAGACAGCAAATAGTCCATTCACAGTTGCGTTGTGGCCGTCTTCATTTTTGAAGAAATATGGACCGATGATTCTACTTGCCCATAAATAACACCAAATCGTGGTTTTATATGGATATAATGGCAGTTCTTGAACCTCTTTGGGTTACTCTTCACTCCAACTATGGCAGTGGTGCTTATTGATGTAGCCATTAAGCCAGAAATGGGCTTCATAGCTGAACAAAATTTTGGTCGAAAACATTGATATTTTTCAAACTGTTCAAGTGCCCAAAGACTGAAACGGTGACGATTCGAAAGGTCGGCCACTTTCAATTCTTGAACGAGTTGAATTTTTTAAGCTTTTAAACCAAGATACTTACGTAAAATACGCGTTTCGTTATGCCATATGACAAGACAACCCGTTGAAATGTACGTCAAATTGTGCGTGTAGCGAATTGTGCGTTTGGTGGGTCGATTACGTAGATCACGAGTTCCTCTAAGCGTATGAAACATATTTCTCGTTGGAACGCTGATTTTCACAACACAGTTGAATAATTTGCAGATGCTGCGGCGGGTTAAGTCTTTCCATAATAAAATGTCACACAATACTTAACTAAAGTAGTGTGAAGTTTGACACGGCTCACGTTTAATCTGTCAAAAAATCGCTATTGAAAAAGGTACATTTTAATGAATCACACATTACATATGAAAAATGAAACATATGTACTGTACGACAAACATCGTTATTAAACAAAATAATTTCGACATTACGATATCAACGAAGAACAAAAACTCATTTAATTTGTCATACCTAGGAACCTTGAATGGATATTTCGTTGTGGTTTATTAATTAGTAAATATCACAAAGTTACATGTTTTTAAACTATTTCTTTTGTACTTTTCAATAAATTAACGATCACATTAGCTTGTACAGACCACAGTTTCTAATAAAAAATATGTGAAGCACAAGAATAGTGGTAGACAATTGCCGACATCGATTAAATTTACATATTTTTAGGCGTGTAATACTTTACTTCATATTACGCGGCAGTCCGTAAGCGAAATTATTTCAAGTGAAAGCCCTCTTTTGTAAATGTTCGTAAACATATAATGTAACTTAATGATCTTTTTAATAATAGTTCTGAGAAATGTATGTATATATGTCAATAATATTGCCGATGGAAAGTTTGAAATCGTTAGAAACTTTCTTCGAAACTTATTATTAGAATGAACAATGTAATCGGCCTACCACAGGCGCGCGCTTGATGTTAGATACATAAAATAAAATAAATAGTTTGCGACATCATTCAAGACGAAAAAAGAATAGAGTAAAATGACCAAGAGAGGGTTGCTACTAAGACTACAGAAACGAGTGCTTTCGCAGTAGCGTACGGGTCAGTTGCAATAAATATTATAAATAATAAACGCAATTACTCACTAGGAGTATTTTATTATATATATATATATATAAGGGGTGGCGCAAAAGTAATCCTCCTATCAGAAAATGCTATAAATTTTGCGATTGGCCCCTAATGTCAGTTCTGTTTTGACATTTGTGTAGTAAACACATGCGAAATACACGTTAATAAACAATGTTACGCTACACTGCTCCAGAACGCGGAATATTGGTGACTATTTATTTGACCAATAATCGGTCGGTGACTTTGGCACAACGTGAATTTCGTCGCAGATTTCCTGGCCGTCCAACGCCTACTGGTGAAACACTGCGACGTTTAGCCGCTCGCCTCGAAGAGACTGGCACAACACGAGATGCTGCCAGGCGTGGCAGACCCCGGAGTAGCCGTTCTGCAGAGAATATTGCTGCTGTAGCCGAGTATGTCATGGAAGCGCCGTCGACATCGACCAGACGACGTGCCACGCAAATGGGTATCAGTCGACGGTCTTTACAGCGAATTTTGGTACAAGATTTGAAGATGTTTCCGTACAAAGTCCAGACTGTGCATCAGCTGTTAGCTGCTGACCGCCAATCGCGTCTAACATACGCTCAAGCCATCCTTAATCACCACCAATAGGAAGATGATTTTTCATTAAAAATAATCATGAGTGATGAGGCCCATTTCTATCTTAGCGGGTACGTAAATAAGCAAAATTTACGCTTCTGGGGCACTGAAAATCCGCGTGTAACCCACGAAGAGCCATTACACCCGCTCAAAGTCACTGTATGGTGTGTTGTTTTCGCTGGAGGAGTCATCGGACCTTTTTTCTTAGAAGACGTCGCGGGCCAAACGGTTACTATGAATGGTGAGCGCTACAGAGCAATGATCAACGAGTTCTTTTTGCCGCAAGTTGATGAATTGGGATTGGAAAACATGTAGTTCCAACAGGACGGTGCAACGGCACACACTGCACGTGCCACAACCGATATGCTGAAGGATGCATTTCCCGGGCGCCTAATCTCCCGTTTTGGCGATTTGCACTGGCCAGCAAGATCGCCTGATTTGACTGCTGCAGACTTCTTTTTGTGGGACTTTTTGAAGTCGCGGGTTTATATCAACAAGCCTCAGACTGTTGCAGCTCTTAAAGACAATATCCGTCAAGAATGTGAGGACCTATCGCCGGAAGTTTTGGCCAAAGTGATGGAAAATGCCATAAAAAGGGCTCAAATGACAATCAACTGTGGCGGCGGTCATTTACATGACATCATATCTCGACTTGATGTAAAAAAATTAAAAGACCAAATAAAAATAATCCACAAGAAGAATCAAAGTTTTTCATTTTTTTTTTAAATTACAGCCAAAAAACATCGGAAGGTTATTTTTGCGCCACCTGATATATATACATACTTGTTCATTCCAGAATTAGATATGCGCTGTCCACAAGTGGAAAGAGTGCAGTTAGGTTAAAGCGCGCGAGAAAGGAGGATAGAATATCTCTCACTGGCAGTTTCGTTTTCTCCCACTTTTGTATTGCAAACAACTTCCCCTACTTTCTCGCGTGTTACGCATGAGAATGTCTGAAATCAGTCTTCACCAGCGACATGATGTGTGTAGGTCGGGGCTGTAAATCATTATGCATTGACAATACGTACCTACATATATATATATATATATAATATATATGAAATGTTTTGCCGTTTGTGAAACTAATAAAATATTCTTGAAATAAATGAAATAGAAAATTCTAAAAATTAAAAAGATTTTCAAACAATGAAAAAATTAAAAGAGTGTAGAATACGACGAACTGTTAGAGGTTTTACGTCAACTACTTCAGATATTTGTTTACTAGAATAAGAAGGTTCACGCGAGAAAGTAGGGGAAGTTGTTTGCAATACAAAAGTGGGAGAAAACGAAACTGCCAGTGAGAGATATTCTATCCTCCTTTCTCGCGCGCTTTAACCTAACTGCACTCTTTCCACTTGTGGACAGCGCATATCTAATTCTAGAATGAACAAGTCTGTATATATATATATATATATATTGTGTCATTGATGTAGAGTGATGTAAAAATTAGTTGTAGTATTGTGTCATTAGTATGCCTTCCAGTGTTGACTGTCATACTCCTACGGCAAGGTGAATATATGCTGGTGTATTTGGAAAAGGAGCATTCTGAGTCGAATGATGTGATGTTCGCGAATTAAAAAGGACGTTCGCATCATATTCGCACTCTTAAGTAGGGGTTGCTTTATTACAGCTGAAAGTACGTGACGAATACAAAAGATTCCTGCATTTGTATACGAGGGTAGTTTGACAACTAGTGAGATTGGAAAAGAAAAACGAATTTTTTAAATACAAAATAATTTTTATTTTTCAATATATTCTCCTAAAATAGCAATACATTTATTCCAACGGTGCTCCAATGCCCTTATGCTATCTCTAAATGCGATTCCGGAAGGCTTGCAAAATATTCATTTACGAAGATGATAAGCTCGTCATTAGACGAACATTTCTTTCCACCTAGTGTCGTTTTCAATTTTGGAAAAAGGTGGAAGTCGGAAGGGGCTAGATCCGGCGAATAAGGCGCATGCGGTACTAATTGGAAATGCAACTCGTGGATTTTGGACACCGCAACTGTGCTGGTATGCGAGGGAGCGTTGTCTTGGTGAAACAGAATCCTTTTCTTTGCCATTCCTGGCCGTTTAGCACGAATCTCAACATTTAATTTTTGTAGAAGTTCTGCATAATATTGTCTGTTTATTGTAGCACCTTTCTGAAGGTAATCAATGAGCAAAATGCCCTTTGAATCTCAAAAAATTGATGCCATCACCTTGTCTGCCGATAAACCGGTTTTCGCTTTCTTTGGAGGTGCAGAACCACGTTCTAACCATTGTTTCGACTGTTGTTTAGTTTCGGGTGTACTTTAGTGTATCCAAGTTTCATCGTAAGTAACAAATCGATTGATCGGTCATAAGCAATTGCGGCACTCATCTTGCCGAAACCTTGGAAAGGTCCAATTCTTTCGTTAAAATGTGGTGTACGCATTCTGTTGAAATGTTTATCATGTCTGCTATCTCTCTCGCTTTGCGTCGTCGATCTTGCGTAATAATATTATGGATTTCTATAATCATTTCCTTAGAAGTCACGATTTTGGGTCGTCCAGAGCGCGCTTCATTAACACAGCATGTTCCACCACGTTTAAATTCATTTACCCATCTACATATTGTGGCGGATGATGGAGCAGATGGAAATAGAATGTTTGTGAAAGAATAAAAACATTCAGTTCAATGAACGATTCTAAATTGCACATTTTCACAATGCAGGTCGGTAAGTGAGGTTCGCGTGCATGAAGATTTCTTTTCAACATTCCGGTGTACAGAAAGAAACATAAAAAAACGTACAAACATACAGACATATTACGGCTGAGTTAATTAAGGTGTTACGACCGCGTAATATAAGCTATGTATAATTTATGAAACGTGAAGAACCTTTTTAAGAAGCGTTTTGAGTGTAATTACAAGTCGGATAAGGTTAGTTAAATATTAGAAACATTTGATACGTTTCCACAGCTGTTAAATCTATAATAATTCGGAAAAAATGTTTTTATATGAAGAGAATGCCTGTGGAGTTCTCGAATATGTTTAAGAAATTTCAGAAACACTGCTTTTGTATGCTATTAAACCATTTAAGTCTGGATAACAGTATCGAATCATTTCTGCCACAAAATCTAAAGTATGAATTTTACACATCACCTATAAGGAAGTACCAGGTCTTCTTTAAGAGACCGACCTACACAGGCCATAGTGGCGATGCCATTAATCAAACATTGGTCTCTCCAAAGTTCAAATTTTTCCAACGTAATTAACACTATTTTCGAAATGACTATTTTAGAGACCTTTTGGCAATATTCTTCTGGGAGCTAGAAAGATTGAAGATGACGGTTTAAGTGATTCTATTGTATGAACTGTAACATTAACAACAGAATTTTTTTACAATCCGTCGATTTATCCGGACATAATCAGAGCTTTTTCTTACACACAAAGAAATTAAATTTTTTATGCGAAATATTCAAATTTTTCCTTAATATAAAAAAATAAAGATTGTGCGATTTTTTAAAAATAAATCTTAAATACATGTGGGAATTTTAGAAAATTTTATTTATTAAAAGAACCACCTCCATAATATACGAGGGCAGCCGTTTATATTTCGGGAACTGGCAACACTGTTAGTGTTGCCTCCGATCTGATTGCATCGTGAAGTTTTGGACAATATATCTACCTTGACAGTTCTATTATCCGGTCGCTATTTTTATTGTTGACAGTAACTTGAAAATTTTATGTCAGCGAAAAAATGGAGTTAACATTTTCGTGCAATTATTTTTCATAACTTTCGGCGTGGATTATCTCAATAAGAATGCATCGACTAGCTGAATTCTATATATGGTAATGAAGGTAGCCCCACAAATATTGTTGTGTCGGAAAACATTAATGCAGTGTCTGAATTGATAATGCAAGACCGTTATGTGCCATACTGAGATCGAGGTATCTCTAGGTATTAGTAACACCAGCGTGCATGAGATCCTGCATGAACATTTAACCGTTAAGAAGCTATGTTCACGTTGAGTACCACATAATTTAACAACCCTTCGAAAAAGGACTCGCGTCGATTGGTGCAAAGAAATGTACAAAAAATACAATGACGGTGCTTTAAAGAACATTTATAAAGTCGTCACAGGTGATGAATCTTGGATCTATTTGTACGAGCCTGATAGTAAACAGCAGTCGACTATATGGGTATTGCAAGATGAGCCAAAACCAACAAAAGTTGTCCGCGCTCGAAGCACATCAAAACAAATGATCGCCTGTTTTTTTTCAGAAAAATCGGTCACGTTGCAACCGTGCGTTTAGAGAGTTGTAGAACGGTCAATTCCGAATGATACAAGACTATTTCTTTGCCAAAAGTTTTCGAAGAAATATGGAAAACAAACCGAAAACGACAGATCATTCTCCACCATGACAATACGAGCTCTCACAGGTCGGTTCGAACAATAGAATATTTGACCGGACAAAACATTGAATTGATGAGCCATCCGCCGTACAGCCCTGATCTAGCATCATGTGATTTCTTTTTGTTCCCACACGTGAAGAATAAACTCCTTGGTCAACGGTTTTCTACGCCAGAAGAGACAGTTGAGGCATTCAAAACTCATATTTTGGAGATACCGCCTTCACAGTGGCAGCAATGCTTTTCGGATTGGTTTAAACAAATGCAAAAGTGCATCGATTTTCAAGGAGAATATTTTGAAAAGCATTAAAACTATTTTCGATAATAAAAAAATTTTTTTTGTTTGCTATTCCCGAAATATAAACGGCTACCCTCGTTTTACCCTTAATTACCAATAAAGTTTCTGCTATTTTTTTTAAATAAAACTGCAGCAGGACCGAGAAACGGTTTTTTTTAAGTTTTATTTATTAATATAACCATCTTCCCCTTGCCCTTTCTCAAACAGGTTTCTATATTACTCTAATTGTACCTAATAACTTACTTTAGTTCTTAATGCTTTCCTGTTATTCATACTCATAGATATTTCGAAGAATAGTCTTCTATCGACAAATAATCTTATTTTAGCTTTACCCTTCTTCTTGTAATCGGATTTAATTATTGCTTTTAATTTTCCTATATAAAAGAGATTGTAACCTGTATTGTATTTGCTCGACAATGTTCTAATAGACGAAAGTAGTCGCAGTTGATATATAATCTAGTGTGAAATTTAGACAAAGTTTTATTTATTCTTGAGTGTAATGGAATTTCGCAAAGTAACGATCAACTATTTTAAATTTGTTATTCGTATTTTAAAGTTTTTTTAAATTTACGACAATTGTAATCTACGATTTCTTATAATGTCATTGGCTATTATGAGATTTTTAATAGCATTTGTATCTAAAGGATCATAAATCGATAACACAGGCCAACACACATTTTGGTACCTGCGATTTTTTAACTGTTCCTGGGTAATTTTTGGATGCAGAATGTAAAAAAGTTCTCAGATTTGGTCTATTAGATCTAGTTTTTGAGATTTTTTTAAAAAATCGTGTATATATTTTACGTTATAACTGTTATAATATATAATATTACTATTGACAGTTAAAAAAACAAAGACACATGGATTTAAGTATTTATTGCAAAAACTTAATTTACATAATTACATTAGTCACTAATCACATAAAAATTTTCTTTTATACGACTTTCTAGAATGGAGTTTACTAGGGCAGTCTCGCTGAAGGCTCCAGCAGTAGTCCGCCATCATGTGGCTATCCCATCGTCCTTGATAACGATCTTCCATAGTTTTAATATCCTGATGGAATCTTTCCCCTGTTCTTCACTACAATCACCTAAGTTTTCTGGAAAACGATCTAGGTGGCTGTGGAGGTAGTGAACTTTTATACTCATGTTACAGACGAGAATATTAAAATTTGAAAGCATAGTTTCCACTAATTCTACGTAATTCTCTGCTTTATGATTGCCAAGAAAATTTTGTACTACTTGAACAAATGAACACCAAGCGTTAGATTCAGTCTCGTTCATTGATGTGGTGAATTGTGGATCTTTAACAAGTTGCCTTATTTGAGGACCATCAAATATACCAGCTTTTAGTTTTTCCGTGCTAATGCCAGGAAATTTACGTGATAAATACCCAAAACAATTTCCATCTCGATTTAAAGCCTTCACAAATTGCTTCATTAAGCTTAGCTTGATATGCAAGGGCGGAAGTAAGATTTTTTCTCTAGCAACCAAAGGTTCGTTGATCACGTTTTGTTTTCCTTGAATCATGACATCTCTCGAAGGCCATTTTTTTTTAACCCAGTGCTCATTTTTATCTCTGCTGTCCCAGAGGCACAAAAAACAAGGGTATTTTGTATTTTGACGATTAAGTACATATTTATCTCTTTATTTGTTGTCCTTTATCAGAAAAAAATAGAGCTGATAGAAAAAATCTGGTGGCATTTTTGGAATCAGCACATTAAAAACATCTAAAATCAGATGTTAGATTTCCGGCACCAAATTTTTTTTTCATTTTGTTACCCTGTGTAATCAATATGTGAAACACAAAAATTATAAAACAATATCAATAAATTCACCTAGCTACCTTGTATATTAAGTGTTTAAAGAGAACTTTGACATCAATTTACAAATATTTTCAGGATTACAATGGGAACATTGAGCTCGCCTACGGTAAAGCCAGAGCGGTGGACGAGATCATCAGAGGCAGGTCGTTACATTACAAGCTGTTCTTTCCAATTTGGCGGGTTTTCCCGCCAAGAGTCACTAAAATACTGGTGAATGGGGAACTAATCTGTTCGGGACCACCGTTAGATAGTAAGTTAATGACTCAGGTGAAATTTATTATAACACGGCCGCAACACAATGTTACTACATTTCAATTGTAACAAATATCCGCTTGTTTATGAAACTACCATTCAAAACTTATTTTAGCAAGACATGTATGACGAATATTAAAGTAAGTGAATTCAAAATGAGGTCATAATTTTACCGACTTATTACAGGACAATGGAATGTGGAATGAAAGTCAATGATCTGTAATTTATGCGAAAAAAGCGGAAAATCCTGTATTGCGTAAATGTTTTATCATTGTTTGCATAAGAAATTTGAGAAATATTTCACTAAAAAAGAATTCTATATTACAAAATAACGTGAGTTTAAGAAATTCGGTGTTAAAGTAATCTATGCAAATTTTAAGTCACGCATAAATGATACTGTTGGGTTATTTTTCAAGTACGAAAACTACACTCTCTTAACTATGACTTAACTATTACAATGTAATTGCACAGCACTGACAAAACTTTCGAAATATTTATATGGAATCTTTAGATTAAAGTTCGTAAGTGATAATCTTGTATAAATGTACTTGTTTAAAGCGAATCGTTCGTAATCGAAGTAATATTATCAAATAGTATAAACATAAACTTTTCTTTGATAATTTGAATAAATTGTAATGCTCCATCCTGTACTTGATAGGACAAAAATGAGCGCCCGTATCCTTACTAAATAAACGACACTTTCACTTGGCCTTCAGGCTGCAAAACTAGCCCAAAAATAGTTTCAAAGAGTGAGGGGGTTTCCTGTTAATATGCTGTAATAAGACGCCACAATATTGTTACCCTGAAAGACCCTATGCCAATATTAAAGCAAAGATGGATCAAAAAAAATACGTTCGTTATTCAGTTAACTAACACTAGACAGAAAAAGAAGTTAAGCTCTATGTAAGTTTATTGCATGTTCATTTACTTTTGGATTACACGGTTTAGTAAAAGGAAGTTCATTTTGAATAGGTAAAGAGTGACCACGGGATGTATTTACATTTTTGATGCGACTGTACTCGGCCTCGGCAAATCATGGGGGGGGGGGGGGGGTCATTCACCTCCCAAGCAGTGGCCATTTAGGTATTCCAGTCGCAATGGAGCCGTGGACAGTTCAACATCGCGTGTTTAAGTACGATTCTTATGTAAGAAACAATGATTCAGTGGTAGCGGCTCAGCGTGATTTTCGCATTCATTTTAACGTTGGACGGCATGGAGCCGTACCTACCCAACCAACGATTATAAAATGGGTTACAAGTTTTCGGTCCACAGGCAACATTATGGGGAAGAAACCACCAGGCGCTACACGAACAGTGAGGACTCCGGAGAACATTGACAGAGTGAGAACAGCAATGATTAGGAGTCCTGGTCGTTCAGCTCGACGGCACGCATCTTCATTACACATGGGACGTGAGTCGGTCAGAAAAATTTTGAAACGGAATCTCAAGTTTCATCCTTACAAGATTGTGTGTGTACAGGAGTAAAAGAAACTGACTACCCCCAACGGTTGGATTTCGCTACTCAAATGCAAGTTCTCCTTCACGATGAGCCTGACGTTCTGATTTTCATGAGCGATGAAGCTCACTTTTACCTAAATGGGACAGTGAACCAACAGAACTGCAGATACTGGGCAGAGGAAAATCCAAGACAGCTTCATGCGAAACCTCTCCATTTGCCTCGTGTGACTGTATGGTGTGCGGTGTCGAGACAACATGTTATAGGCCCCTTCTTTTTTGAAGAGGATGGAGTTGCGGTGACAGTGAACGCGAATCGGTACATGCGTATGATCAACGATTTTTTTTTCTTACAACTGCAGATGCTGAACTTGCAACAGGACATATGGTTTTAGCAAGATTACTGCACACAGATACTGCACACACAGCAAGAGTTTCGATGACGTTGCTGCGAAACTTGTTCCCAGGTCATGTCATTTCAAGATTTGGAGACGTGCCCTGGCCTCCTCGTTGTCCCGACCTTAACATCTGCGATTTTTTTTTGTGGGGACATTTGAAGGAGAAAGTTTTTCAACGCAAACCTCGTAATTTGGAAGATTTGAAAGAGGCAATTCGTGAAAAGGTGGCACTAATCACCGAGGAGACACTACAGCTAGTATGGCAGAGCTTCCTCAACAGAATTGAAAATTGCATCAGAGAAGACGGCCGTCACCTTCCTGACCTTATTTTTTCAAGTTAAATTAAATGGCATATCCTAACAAACATGTCAGAAAAGTAAATATATTTTTTGTTTAAAAAATTAACACCGTTTTGCTGTTTTCAAAATGTTAATACTTCCCGTGGTCAGCCTGTATTTTAAGAAAAAAAAGAAATACTTAAGCTTCTGTTCTAATCTCTGATATTATTATAAAAAATATTAAACTGCTCCTATACACATAGTTGATTCACGTTTGTGATACAAAAGAAACAAATGTAATAGTATACCATATGTGCCACTTATGAAACACTTCCCAACAACAACAAAAGAACACAAACAAAATAATAGCAAGAAATTTCAAACAATAATGCAGTTTAGCTTATAGCTGAATTAAGAGTTACTTTAAATAATGGACGTAATGACAAAAAAAAAAGATTGACTGATTTACAAAAAAAGCAAGCGCTTAAGTGAATTTAAAAAACTATAGTAATTTGTTGATATTAAACTACTTAATTATTGACGAGCAAAAAATAGCAATTATTGCTAACCGTTCGGCAAGCCATTAATAAAGTTAGAGTTGACAAATAAGTAAGGGTAATATCTTACTGATAAATACTGAACCGTATGTTTACGAGGCCCTTAATTAATAAAGTTGAAGCTAATAGATTAGTGGAAGTACTTTTTGTAACAAAGGCTGTCTATCGAGTTGATAATTGGTTGCAGCTATTAATTGTGTGAGTTAAATGAATAAATAATTACCTTCTGTTAAGTTCCACACTCTTAAAGCTTTACTGGGGCTTAGATAATACAACACATTGTCTAAACGCTCTTAGATGATCCCATAACTTGATTAAACGGTAGCAAGTAAACCCTGCCATTGATACTACAGTTTTACGAATCAAATAATATTAACAATAAGCTAGTATGAAAAATAATAATAGTACGAACGTCTTTTATCCTATGTTCTAGTATTCCAATAACTTTGATGAATCTGGTAAAATGACTCACATTGCTTCGTTAACTCTTAAGCGTGCAGATTAGACTGTGTCTTCATAATCAGATGGGCGTAGGATCTTCATATAAATGTGTTTCAAATTTCGCGAGTTTTTTAAAGAATAAATAAAACATAATTTTCACTCACTTTCAAAAACTTTTTATTGGTAATTGAAGTATCAGTTATGACATTTATATGCGAAAAATAATATCTGCCAAATGGCCTCCTCTTGCAGCTCCACAGACGTCCACTCTTTTGTTAAAATTTTCAATGACATTTTGACATAATTGAGGCTTGAGACATTTCAGGATCTTCAGCAGTACTTTCACGAACCAAACCAATATTTTCTTGTGAACGACCACTACGACTATATTTTTGACTTTTTTGATCTTCCACGGAACCGGTTTCTTGAAATTTTTTAATAATTCGACCAATAGTGCTTTCAGATGGACAATTATGTAAACCATAAAATTCACGTAATTTTCTAAAAACTCTTTTCACAGGACGCGGATTTCCATAAAATAATTCAACAATTTGAATGCGTTGTTGTACCGTGTACGAAGCCATTTTTAAAAATGTCATACATCACACTTTTCAAATGCCCACACACCCAGACAAATTCAGTGCGCCATCTATATTTTAGTTATTCTTAAAAAAACCGCGCAATTTGAAGCAGCCTTTATACTAGTTTATTTAGGTTCTAATGCATTTCTAGCAAGTGTATCTTATTATAGTGTTTTTTTTGGAAATAAATATATTATTAATATGCATTGTGAATTAAGTGGTCGTATAAATAAATGCAAACGTAATGTATTCACAAACGAAAAGTAAAACTGTACATTATATTTCCTACGTATACATTTAAAATCTTAGGTTATGTGAAGTATAAGAATGTATAGCAAAAAAAAAACATGTAAATACATTATAAATTGTCAAACGAGTTTAAAAATGGGTTCTTTTTTCTTCCATTTTTATTAACCAGTTCGAAGTTTCATTATAAATGCTAATAAGCATATTTTATTTTGCAAAAAAGCGTGATGTAAATAAATGCAATTCATGCATATGTATGAGCCTATTAGCATGCAATGTATATGTACTTTATCAATGACAGAACAGTTTTGTCTTAATTATTAATCATTTAAATATGAATATATATGTAGCCAAGCCATATTTGACAGCTGTATAAGAAAAATCGTATTTTAGAATTACTTATTTGAAAATCTCTATCATTTTTAGACATAATTTGTATTGATAAAAGCAAGGAAAATAAAAAAAAATTAAGTAGATTTTCAGATTATTGGTGTTAATCAATTTTTTTAAAAATATGTTTATCGTTTTATTCTAACTATAAATTATATTCTTCTGTGTTTGGGGTTTTCGATAGCACGAGAGCGTATTTCATATTTGAATGATTCTTTTAACATTCATTTATCAGCATTTCCGCCATAACTGGTAACTGTTTTCTCGTTCGTACATTCGTGTGCTCGAACAAATGAGAGAGGTACTGTTTTTCATTACTTTTCACACAAAGAATCGTTCGTTAATGACGTTAGATTACCTGATGAGAGGTGAATTCCTCGAAACCCGTAGTAAACAGGATGTTATTAACATTTGAATGATTCTTTTAGCGTTCATCTTTTGGTAATTCGCCGAGATTTTAAAATGTTCATCTAGTTACGCACTGGTAACTTTGTAACCGATTTAAGCGTGATGACACGCCCTCGCTCTTTCGTTTATACGAGTATAGTTTGACAACTAGTGAGAATGACACATAGGTGGCGCTCTAATTGGTAAAACAAATGCACTGTAATTTAGGTTGCCTATTTATATGTTTGCATTCCGATATTTAGATAAATAATAAATCGGTTGATTAGTTTATTTTTGACAGCTGATTGAAAAAGAAGCAACACGTCGTTTTGTTAAAATGGAAAAAGCAGAGTATCGTGCGGTGATTAAATACTTCGTAATTAAGGGTACAAAAGCTACCGAAATAAAAGATGAGTTACGGTTAACATTAGATGAATCTGCTCCATCATTCGCTGCAATAAGTAGATGGGTAAATGAATTTAAACGTGGTAGAACAAGCTGTATTGATGAAGCGCGCTCTGGAGCGCCCAAAATCGTGAGTTCTAAGGAAATGATTATAAAAATCTATAATATTATTACGCAAGATTGACGACTCATAGTGAGATAGATAGCAGACATGGTAAACATTTCAACAGAACGCGTACACCACATTTAAACGAAAGAATTGGGCTTTTCCAAGCTTTTGGCAATGTAGGTGCCGCGATTGCTTACGACTGATCAAAATTTCACTCGTTTGTGCATTTCCAATGAGTGTTTGGACTTTTATAAGCGGAATCCGGTTGATTTTTGTAGGCGATTTGTTACTTGCGATGAAACTTGGATACACTACAGTACACCCGAAACTAAACAACAGTCGAAACAATGGATAGAACGTGGTTCTGCACTTCCAAAGAAAGCGAAAACCACTTTATCGGCAAACAAGGTGATGGCATCAATTTTTCGGGATTCAAAGGGCATTTTTGCTCATTGATTACCTTCAGAAATAAATGGACAATATTATGCAGAACTTCTACAAAAGTTAAATGTGGAGATTCGTGCTAAACGGCCAGGAATGGCAAAGAAAAAGAATGGCAAAGAAAAAGATATCCAAAATGTTTCATTTCCAAATACCGCATGCGCCTTACGCTCCCTCGACTTCTACCTTTTTCCAAAATTGAAAACCAGT
This sequence comes from Dermolepida albohirtum, assembly GCA_031893035.1. NCBI lineage: Eukaryota > Metazoa > Arthropoda > Insecta > Coleoptera > Scarabaeidae > Dermolepida > Dermolepida albohirtum. The sequence goes on from JAVIWB010000686.1 coordinate 45,768, forward strand.
GAAAAGAAATTTTCGTCTAACGACGAGCTTATCATCTTCGTAAATGAGTATTTTGCAAGCCTTCCGGAATCGCATTTTAGAGATTGCATAAGGGCATTGGAGCACCGTTGGAATAAATGTATTGCTCTTTTAGGAGAATATATTGAAAAATAAAAATTATTTTGTATTTAAAAAATTCATTTTTCTTTTCCATTCTCACTACTTGTCAAACTACCCTCGTACATTCGTATGTTTGAATTATAGAGGGAGGTATTGTTTTTTCATTATTTTCTGTAACGAAAAGGTACGATAAGCGCACAAAGAATTGTTCGTTAATAACACAAGTTCACCTGATGAGAGGTAATTTTCTCGAAACGCGTAGTAAACAAGGTGTTATTAACATTTGAATGATTCTTTTAACGTTCATCTTTTAGCAATTCGCCGAGATTTTAAAATGTTCATCTAGTTACGCACTGGTAACTTTGTTACCGATTTTAGCAAGATGTCACGCCTGTTCTTTCGTATCCTTGAACGAACAGGGAGGTATTGTTTTTTCATGTACCGAATGTATTAGTCTGCACTTTAGAAAGTGATAAGACTTCGTTGTCTCTTCTTTTATGCAGTAAAATATTACAAAAATAAAGACGGAATGCATAATTCAAGCCATAAAAAATACTGTGGGGAAATTTCTTATATCGCCAACACAAGTTGTAATGTTGGTGGGAGAAAACGGTTTGAACATGGTTAAAGGGTGGGTTGGATTCTGGCTGCCCTGGGAACATATAAGAGAGTAATTTTGTAGTGAAGTAATTGTTATGTGCAATAACACAGGCCAACCATGAAAAAACTTTTTTTATTAATTTGGGTCTCCTTTATGTTTTTTGATGTTCTGAATTCGAAAATGAATTTTAAAATACCACAGGACGCAAAGTTTCCTTTACTTTATGTTATTTATGTATTGTAAGCGTATAATAATACCTTGGCCTCTACACCTAATTAGCAGTAAATGCTTGAAGTGCACTTTTGAGTACCTGAGTGACTAATACAAAGATATTTGTTGGCCCTGACATTCGAAAACTTATGCAAGACTCTATTTTCTAAAATGCGATGAACTCGAAAGAAAAAGCAGCATGGGGCGCATTTAAACAAGTTGTTTTGAAGTTTTTAGGCAATCAGAAAGACCCTAATTACGAAAATATAGTTCAAAATATGTTGAAAACATTTCGAGAACTTGGATGTAACATGTGTGTGAAGGTGCATTTTTTACATTCACATTTAAATTTTTTCCCTGACAAACTTGGAGTTATGACTGAGGAACAAGGGGAGCGTTTCCACCAAGATATAAAGGAGATGGAAAAACGGTATCAGGGTCGTTGGAATTTCAACATGATGGGAGGTTATTGTGGGACCCTTCTACGAGCAACTCCAGAAGCATCATATAAAAGGAAAAGCTACACTCGAACTTTTACCGTGAAGAGGTTGAGGAAATGCAAAACTTTAGATTAAAAAGTAAAAAACTGTTCATATTGAAACTTACACTACCATTGTAATAATAAAATGTTAAATTTTTCAATTATATTCTGATAATAAATTGCGTACCTTTAAATCTTAACTATATATTTTAATACTATCACAACCAACAAAAGATAAAGATTGCGAAAAATTGTTACATGGTAGAAAAAAACTGTTGAATTTGATGGAGCCTGTGGTTGACTAATTTAATCACTAAGGTTGGTATATAACCCCTTTCCACATTAACTTTTGTAATCCTGTATACGCATTTCGACAACTAACTTGTCATCTTCAGCAGATAATTGCGAAATGTCGCACCTGGTAAACCACGGCGAAAAATACCTGTACGAAAAAAAAACTCCGTACGCGATCTGTACCGTTCAGAACCAAAATGTACACTATACATATATATTGTATGTTCGTCTCACAAGATTTTTAAAATTGTTTTACTTAAACTAGGATGGATGACATTGAAAAAGGAACACGGACACGACCGATAAGTACCTGCATGTGATTTATTACAGTGTTCCTCTTTTTCTGACATTAAGCAGACCGAAAAGAGACGTCTGGTTCAATCCCCCGTCGCAGTTCAAAACATGGCTTTTATTATCTGCTTTTGGGTTTCCGGGCTGGAACCGCGTCACTAGTATATCTGCCGACGTTTCGTACCCATTTGTATGGATGCTATCTGCTTTTGGGTTTCCGGGCTACAACCGCGTCACTATTATATCTGCCGACGTTTCGTACCCATTTGTATGGACACAAATGGGTACGAAACGTCGGCAGATATACTAGTGGTCGCGGTTCCAGCCCGGAAACCCAAAAGCAGATAGCATGGACCACGACCGCGGAAGTCTACGTACCAAATGGCTTTTATTCTTCAAAATGTACATACTTTCATACGTATCTAATTCTCGATAATTGTACACGTTCTTAATCAATTGTAGACTCGATTTTTCCGGCCAGTTGAATTTTATATGCGCGATATGTTCTTTATACCGGGTTTCTATCGATCGTTTTGTTTGGCCGATGTATTGTTTACTACAATAATATAATATTGTGCAACAAACATACAGTGTACATTTTGGTTCTCAACGGTATAGATCGCGCACGGAGTTTGTTTTCGTACAGGTATTTTTCGCCGTGGTTTATCAGGTGCGACACTTTGCAATTATCTGCTGATGATGACAGCTTAGTTGTCGAAATGCGTATACAGAATTACGTAAGTTAATGTGGAAAGGGGTTATATATCAACCTGATTAAGAAAAAAACTGATTGAGAATTTGCATTCAGCACACCAAAATACATAAGAAACAGGTTGAATTTTGAAAAAGTTTTTAAAAAATATTTATTGGTCGGCCTGTATAATTAACAAATAAATGTACGCGAAAATTTTATTAATCCGGATATTTGTTATTAATTGATTTCAATACGTATAAACTTTCATCAAATAAATGCCGAATCAATTCAATATTATCTTAAGAATTTAACACGTTTTTATCATTTCATTTCTTTAAATTATTTCTATTGTTACAGTTGAAAGAGTGCCAATATTGACGACAATAAACCTTCAACATTCCCTAAAAATAAACAGCCTCAATCTTGCCCTTACACCAGATAATTCCTTCAATAACCATAATAATAATCATCTCGGAGGCGCACCTGCTCATAAGAATAATATTAATCAAAATCAGCCGCAATCCTTTGAGGTCCCGAACAAAAACGGAAACAATTGGTTTTTTCAATTAAGTGATGCCAACAATCCCACCCAAACTCACGACGGAAATCCGTACTTGAGTTTCTTGACGACCAAAAGACCGCAAGGTAGTAGCAACAACAACAACAACAATAACAACCCAATTTCGAATATTCCGATTAACGTTGAGGGGAATGTCTTCTTATCCCTATTAACAACAACTAAAAAGCCCGTCATTCTTGAAAACTCAGGTGAATCAGTGCCGACAACGAAAGGAACGACTCGAAGACCGGTACGAATCAGAACTACAACTTCGTCTCCACCTCCGCAGGAGCTACCTCAGTTCGACGTCAGAGGAAATTCGAATGAAATTTGTGGTAAATCGCTATCGACTACGTCCCTTATCGCCAATGGTAATTCTGTGGCTGAAGGATACTATCCATGGTTGGTGGCGCTCTATAATATCAAACAATTGAATTTGGAATTCACGTGTGGCGGCACCTTGGTATCTGATAAACATATTATTACAGGTAAGTGTACAGTCACAAATTTCTATCGCAAACATCCATTCCTATACGTTTTTACACTGTACAGTCTGAAAATATTCTTTCTAGGCATTTGTTTTATTATTTCGTTAGTACTTCTTGTCAGATTGGCAACGCGGCTAATTGTGCTAACGACGCCAAAATTGTCGCGATATTTTTTAATGTGATACAAAGGGTACTAGGAAAGTGTTGCAATACAGCTTTGTTTATTTAATTTTTTCAAAGTAATTTCTTCTACACTCAATACACCTCTCCATCCTCTGAAACCAATCTTTAAACCAGTTCTGCCAAGTTTCACTAGGGAGTAAAGCACACTCGTCCCAAGCCCGCATAAGGTCCTCATCACCGGAAAATCGTCTACCTTTTAGATTCATTTTCACATGCGGGAACAGTGCAAAGTTACAGGGAGTAAGATCTGGACTGTACGGAGGGTGCTCGAGAAGCTTCAATCCTGTTGTGGTCAAATATTCGGTACAGGCTTTGGCGCGGTGAGCTGGAGCATTATCGTGATGGAGAAACCAGGTGTCCATTCTTGACTTTGGCCACAGGTTCTTCACAGATTCAATGACTTTAGGCAGGCACTGTTCAGTATACCACTTAGCTGTGACTGTCTTTTGTGTGTCCAAAACGACGCGTTCCACAATTCCACTGTATTTGAAAATCACCGCTGTCATTTTCTTCTTTACAGATCGGGATTTTCTGGCAACTACGGGTTTCGTGACCACTCATCATCGAAAACCCAAACTTTGTTTTGAGCTTTGGTCGGCACATCATAATAGTACAGCCAAGTCTCGTCACCTGTCACGATGTTATTCACATGCCGAGATTATCCCTTATTAAACTTTTTTAGCATCTCTCGGCACCAAGTCACACGTCGTGTCATCTGCTTTTCAGTCTGTCGATGCAGCACCCAGAGAGAACAAAGTTTCTTCACGTGCAAATGATCATGCAGAATCGAACGAATTGCTGGTGCATTTAGGCCTGATTTTCTCACAGTAGTAACGTTTTCCTCCGTAATTGACGTTCGTGGCCTTCCCGGTCTTTCAGCATAAATTTCTCCTTTGGAATTCTCTATACCACTTGAATATCGTTGTGCGATGTGAACAAACATCACCTAATGCTTGAATCATTTCTTCAAGCACTGGTCTATTTTTAAACTACGCACGAAATTATAACGCAAAACTGCCCTTATCTCATTTCGTGACCACGATGCCAACGCAGGCACTTTTCACTTTCACTGCTAATGAATAACTGAGCTCATCGACATGGGGCGGCGGCTACTATGCACGTATGAACATGCAGCAACAAGCAGCTTCCTACCATTCATTGTTGCGTCATATTGAAAAACTTTCCTAGTACCCTTTGTAATGAGAATATAGGGTAAGGTGTGGATGATGTTGTATAATTGCTACGTTAGAAGTTTGTATTTTATTTGAATAATATGTTTACGAATTGGTCGAATCGTTTAATCATATAGAATTATATATACAAGGCTATACATCCCTTGTGCAATAGAAGCCGCACTATCGCGCTCGTCAACTCTAAGACTGTGATGAGTTACTCCACGTTCCATCTTCTGAACTAGTCCAATGTTCCGCTTGTTTTTGAGGCGAAGATGTTGGATCAGATCACTTGTTAGTAATAGCAAGGATGCAATTGAGGATGGTACGGGAGGGGCACAGGGAAATTAAAATGAAAGGATAGAAGGTAGAAGACATGAGCGGGAAGAAGGGAAAGTACGAGCGAGAAGATGAGGTACTATTGGCGAGGAAAAAGGAAGAATGGAGTATTGGGGAAGAATGTAATAACATTAAGGGAAGTATGGAAGAGTCGACGTGTGAAAGAGGAGTGGCTCGATATTGAATGCGTTGATCTGATCGAGGCGAAGCTCAAATATCTGAAAACTGATGCCGAAAGAGACTATAAAGATGTCCAAGTAAGTAGAAAGAACAGTGTAAGACTGAAAAATTAACTGACTGAGACTGAGATTAAGAAATTAATGCAAGACTTGGAAAAGTCAATATGAACAACAACAAATTATATAGAAGAATAAAGAGTTAAAACAGGACAAAGCCAATGGCAAAAATGGAAAAACAGGTATGGGGAAACTATTTTAAAGATCTATTAGCTCAGGAAATCTCGGTGTGGGTAGAAGTGGAAGAATTTCGGAATTTTGGATATTATTCACCAGTTTCCTACTTGCAGCACTAGATAAACAGCCCAGGAAATGAACATTCCAAGTAAAACGAAAGGTATTTCAGCGCGGAAACCCTATTACGACCGTTTTATGTTATAAAAATATACGAAAATGAGAATTTGCAAAGAATAATACTTTTCAACAAAATTTTAAACAAAATTCAAGAAGATTCAAACTTATTTTATGACTGATGAATTGCTCACAAGAGATGGTACCTTCAGCAGTCACAATGTCCATTTTTGGGTGGATGAAAAACCCTGAGCGATTTGAGAATTTGACCACCAAAGAAAGTTTTCTGTGAACGTCTGGCTAAGCATCTTATACTTTCAAAATTTAGGATAAATATTTATCCCGAATAGATTAAATGCAAATGAATACGTAGATGTGATGGAAGAAGTATTAGATAATGTTCCATTAAATATCGGAGCAAACGTTTTCCTTTTAGCACGGTTATTATTTTAGTTTTTGGAAAAAGCCAGAAGTATCAGCGTGCTAAGGGGAGTGTGGCGGATAGACAGGAACTTTTCTTTCGTTCGAAAACTCGTGGATCAGAAGCGAGGTATGGTTTGGGGCATTGTCGTGATGAAGGAGGAAGCCATCGGTCCATTTTTTTGTATTTTTCTCCGTATATTGTTTCACGCAAAGGCTCGAACAAGTGGATGTATTTAAATACTTAGGAGTGAATATCCAAAGAGAAGGGCGTATTAATGAAGAAATAAACGAAAGAATAAGTAACGCGTCACGAATGTATCACTGCCTGAATAAAGCGTTCATCAGCAAAAAGGATATCACCATGAAGACCAAAATGGCAGTGTATAAGACAATCTTTAGGCCAATCTTAACATACGGCAGTGAAAGGTGGGTGCTAACACAAATAACGAAAAGTAAAATAAACGCAATGGATATGAAATAGTTAAGAAGAGTCAAAGGCATCACAAAGCGGGACAGAGGAAGAAACGATAAGGTCAGGGAAGAAATCGATAAGGTTAAAAAGAAACCAAGAAATAACATTTGTGCAGAATGATGGTAGGCAAGTGAAGCAGGTATGGGAGGTAAAGGGTCGATCCAATAAACACCGTAATAAAAAGAAACCAATTGAAATGGTTCGGACATTTGTGCAGAATGGGCGATGGTAGGTAAGTGAAGCAGGTATGGGAGGCAAAAGTATGTACAAAATAGAAGAGGAAGAGGACGGCCAAAGAAAACGTGGAACGATGAAGTAGCGGCGACTCTCAAGGAAAGAAATGTGACACGGGGCGAAGCAAAGAAAACTGCCAAAGACAAAAAAGAATGGAGAAAATTTGAATATGTTTAAACTGAAGTGTAATACACCTTACACCTGCGGGTAGAAAGGTTTTGATAATATTGATCATATATATATATATATATATATATATATATATTGTTTCACAAAAGCTGTCGAATAATTAATTGCCTGTTTGATGATTCTTTTGATGTTTTGGCACAGATATCACTGACAGTCATGCCAACATAGAAAAAAATATTTCGACGAATGGGTTTTCGCGCGAAATTTAAATTTCTCTTTTAACTCTCTTGATAATATATATATATATATATATATATATATATATATATATATAACAGAATAATTAATCGCCTGTTTGAGTTGTTTTTTCGACCGACTCATTTTCTCTTTTAACTCTCTCATATCACTTGTAAACAGACTTCACATTACATCACCCAAATACATTTCAACATTTAGTGGGCTTCTTTAGCATTTCGTGTTATTCGAAATCCACGATGCGCAACAGACACGTTAAACACGACGTCACTCTTCCGGCTCTGAAGGTCAATTGACAAGTCGTAACTTGTTCTAACGTTCGCTCAACAAATCGGGCTATTGGATTTGCTATTTCAAATAAATGTAGCGTCCATAGTTGCTGCTATACCAGGTGTACCGGAAAATCATTACCGGTTTTTCAAATAGATGTCGCTAGACTTAAGTATGCAATGTTATGATTGGACACATATGTCATTTTATTCTACCGACATCAAGCTCCATAGCCATACATGTTACATTTTGCGAAAGTAACACCGTCATAAATCTATACCTATTTGAAAATGTCGAGTTTCGTACCTGAAAATCAATCAAAAGAAAAAAGCCGCTGAAAGTAATTATTTGCTGGTATAAATTTACGGTGAGGGTGCTCCAATCATAAAAACATTTGAGGCGTGATTTGTATAACTCAAAACTGATGATTTCCATGTACAAGCCAAAGAACGTTCTGGCAGACCGAAATAGTTAAAGAATTGAAACTGCAGGAGTTATTGGATGAAGACCTAACCAAAATTTAAAAACAATTGGTAGAAGCGTTAAATGTGGCCCAAGAAACGCGTAGTGACCGATTACGAGCAATGGGAAGAATCCAAAAGATGGGAAAATGGGTCCACATCAATTGAATGACAAGTAAATGGAAAATCGAAAAATCGTCTGTGAAATGCTGCTTCAAAGGTATGATAAGTCATTTCTGCATCTAATAGTGATGGGTAATGAAAAATGAATTTATTACGAAAATCCTGAACGCAAAAAACCATAGTTATCACCTGGTAAAGCCGGCCCATCGGCCCCAAGGACAAATGGTTTTGGTCGCAAGACAGTGCTGTGTGTTTGCTGGGACCAGAGTGGCGTGGTGTTTTAAGAACTGTTGAAACATAGTGAAATAGTTAATACTGATCGTTACCGTCAACAAATTATCAATTTGAACCATGTATTGATTGAATAAGGTTCAGAATGGGACCCAAAGACACGGTAAAGTGATTTTACAGCACGATAACGCGCCGTTTCATACAGCAAAACCGGTCAACGAAGCGTTAAAAGCACTTGGGTGTGCCATAATATTATGTATTATTCACAGTATTTAATTTCATACTTAATGTATGAGTGTATATTGCTACGAATGAAATTTATTATATAAAAATTTTCAAAAATTGAAAATCTTTGTGTACTAAACCTTTTTAAAGAGCAATATGTATACGTGTGTCGAGCGAATTATGATCCATTATTTCCAGTTATCAATGCACAACGTCTATGCATAAAAATGAAAGACAGTTCTAAATGCGCACAGCACACGTGGATTGTCAATCTATTCGCTAAGAGAACAGATTTCATATTCGCTTAAATTTTATTCTTGATGTACCTTAAAAGCGTTGTGTTCAGAGACTTTATCGAAATGTAATAAAAATAATAACACTTTGTAATGTTTGTTCCAGCTGCTCATTGCCTTAGACCCTACGAAAAGAAGCTGAACATCGAAGAGTTACTCATAATACTCGGCAAGTACAATATCCAAAGATGGACTAACGACAAAGATTCGGTGATGTTAAGTGCAGAAACTGTTGACGTCCATCCGGACTATAGAGCTTTGTCTGCCGACGCGGACATAGCCGTGATAACATTAGCAGAAGTAGTACGGTTTCGACGTTTCATCCGTCCGATCTGCTTGTGGGACGACAGCGCGGATTTGGAGCAAGTTATTGGAGATAATGGCGTGGTAGCAGGTTGGGGAAAGGACGAGAACGGGCAAACTTTAACGCCGGAACCGAAACAAGTGAACTTACCGATCGTTAGCCAGGAAGTTTGTCTTCGATCTCATGATGATTTCGCCGATGTTACTTCCGAAAGGACGTTCTGTGCAGGTAAAACTTCAACAAACGGGGTGTGTAATGGTAATCTCTTAGATTAAAATAAGCAATAAAAGTAAAATTTGTTTAGAATATGAAAGTTTGCTAATTTTAATATTCCCGAAAATGTTACCACTGGCATATACAGTGCTGTACACAAAATATGAATAAAATATTAACTTTACGGCAAAACATACTGTCAACCCGTAACCAGTATACTAGTGTGTTCTATGTCGAATATCATTCGACATAGAACATACTGGAATAAAATCTATGCCGAATGAGATTCGATACAAGACCTGAGAGGGTTAATGTGTCAACAACATTAAGTTACTATTCAATGTACAATTAAACTTCTACTTTTCACTTACAGGTTATAGAAATGGTTCTGGTCCATGTAGCGGCGACAGTGGTGGCGGATTCATGATGTACAGAAAAGGCAGGTGGACGTTGAGGGGTGTCGTGTCTATGTCGATAGCGGACCACAATAGAAAATGTGATTTAAGTCAGTATTTAGTGTTTACCGATGTTAGTAAATTCTCAGACTGGTTGTTAGCTATTATGAATAAATGAAACTATTTATTCGTCTTGTTTTATTTAGGGTAAATTTTTCGTAGAGTGAGAAACTTAATTCAGAAAGCTCATATGTCGAATTGAAGAAAAATCCATTGCCAAAAATGATTAAGGACACTAAAGACGCGTTAAAAATATGTCCAAGGTGAATAACACCTAACAAGAATTATATTGGGTTGGCAATTAAGTACTTTCGGTTTTGTAGTATAAAATAAAACACTTTTTTTTAAACAGAGAATAGTTTTTAATCAATTATATATTTTCCATTTTGCTCAATGACCTTTTGCCATCTTTCTTTCAGCTGCATTATTCCGCGCTCATAAAATTTCTGGTCCTTATCAGCAAAAAACTGAATCAGGTGCGAGTGAAGGTCATCGTCATTTGTGAAAGTTTTACCATTCAAAGAATTCTGCAAACTTCGAAATAAATGATAATCAGATGGTGCTAGATCAGGGCTGTATGGGGGATGTGGCATCACTTTCCAGCCAAGCTCCAATAGTTTTCCACGAGTTGCCAAAGATGTGTGAGGCCTTGCATTATCTTGGTGGAAAACTATACCTTTCCGATTTGACAATTCTGGCCGTTTTTCTTTGATCGCTTCATCCAGTTTTATTAATTGTTGACAGTAAACATCAGAATTGATCGTTTGATTCCTTGGAAGCAGCTCAAAAAACACAACACCTTTGTAATCCCATCGAACTGACAGCATGATCTTTTTTGGATGTATTTCAACTTTCGATCTGGTTTGAGCTAGTTTATCGTGTTTGCTCCATGATCGTTTTCGAACTATGTTACTGTACAGGACCCATTTTTCATCACCAGTGATGATTCTTTTTGAGAATCATCACCAGTGATGATTCTTTTTGAGAATCATCACTGCTTCACTTCATTTCGTCTAAGGTGCATATCGCAAAAGTTGATTCCTTGTGTTAAATGAATTTCTTTCAATTCGTGAGGTACCCAAATATCAAGCTTCTTAACTAGCCCAAGACATTTTAAATGTTTTTCAATTGTTGTGTGCAGTTATATGACGATCCTCTTCAATTATGACTTTGATTTGGTCATCATCAACTTCAGTAGGCCGACCAGAACGTTGCTCATCTTTGAGGGGAAAATCTCCAGAACGGAATTTTTTATACCAATTCTGACACGTGCGCTCTGTTAAGCAACTAGCACCATAAACTTCAGATATCTTTTTGTGAGCCGCAGCAGCTTTCTTTCCTTTACGGAAATAAAATAGTAAGATATGTCGAAAATGTTCGTTTCTGCACTCCATTTAAAATTAACCCACAACTAATAGCTTTAATAAAAATCACGCACTACTTGCTTCTGAAGTTACGTCAATGTGACTAGTATCACGCGATAAACGGTAAAGTACAGCACTAACATACGTTATACAAAAAATAAAGCAACGCTCTCTATCAATAAAAACCGAAAGTACTTAGTTGCCAACCCAATATATTTTTATTTTGGAGATTCCTCTTTTAAAATGATGTTCCTTTCTACGAATTTATTATGTTCACTTGCTGCTCTGTTATTTAAGTTATTTATTATTAATTATTTCTATACATTGTGATACGTGGGTGGTATGGAGGAGGTATAATAAAATGTACTGGTATATTTGTATTACGAAAGAACCCCAACGCAAATAGAATAGTAATTGTTGGAACCACCCCAATTACGGTCGTAAATCTCAAGATATTGTTAAATTGATTGATGATAGTTAATAACAATATGAGAAAATACAAACTCTAAAATGAAATGATTTATTTAACACTTATGTACAAACGATTTCAAATTTCGCAATGTACGAAATTTGTTTGTTAATTAATCTATTCACGGGTGGTCCCAGAAGTACCCGACAAAACAAAGAAAACGCAAACATTTTGGAAAGAAATTTATCTATTTTTCAACATAATCTCCTTTCAGCTCTACACCCTTTTCCCAACGTTGTTCAATAAGTTCGATACCTTTTTTATAATAAGAACTGTCTTGCTATTCAAAATAGCCATTAACTGCCGACATCACTTCTTCATCGTTGGAAAATCTTTACCTGTTGAGCCATTTTTTCAAGTTTGGGAACAGAAAATAATCCAAGGGGGCTAAATTTGGCGAATAGGGCACATGAGGTAGCAATTCGAACTTTAATTCATTAATTTTGGCCATTGCAATAATGGATTTGTGAACTGGTCCATTGTCATGGTGAAACAACACTTTCTTCTTAGCCAAATGCGGCCGTTTGCAATAAGTTCGCATAATACTCGCCGTTCATAGTTTTTCTTTTTTCAAGATAGTCAATGAAAATTATTCCACGCGCATTCCAAAAAACCGATGCCATGGCCTTGTCTGCAGATGTAACAGTTCGCCTTCTTTGGAGCCGGTTCTCCCTTTCAAATCCATTGTTTTGATTGTTCTTTTGTCTCGGGTGTGAAGCGATGGATCCATGTTTAATCCAAGGTTATGAAACGGCGCAAAAATTCTGCTTTGTTGCTGTGAAACTTCGCTAAACACTCAACTGAAACATCTTCACGACACTGTTTTTGCTCGAGTGTGAGCAAACGCGCACCCATCTTGTACACAGCTTTCTCATGTCCAAATTTTTAGAAAATATGCGATGTACCGCACTTTTTGAAATGCTTACTATATCTGCTAACTCGTGCACTTTCAGTCGACGATCATCCAGTACCGCTTTGTGAATTTTCTTCGCCATTTCTGGGGTCGTCACCTCATTTGGTCGACCACTGTGATGCTCTGCTACACAATATTTAACTGTTGTAAACGAAAGACCAGACTCATCCAGAGTAGAATCCAGTTCGGTTTTTATATCGGTTGTGCTGAGGCGCTTCAAATAAAAGTATTGCATCACGGAACAATTTTCTCCATTTTTATAAATTCACTGACAACGTTCAATATTGATGGCAGCTAAACAAATACTAAACAATGTGGCGTCTTCAAACTTGAAACATATGCTTTATAGATTGTATACTTTCTAATGCAGTAATATTTTTCAAACAACTACCACCATCTCTAGGTCAGGACGGGTACTTATGGCACCACCCTCGTACGTACATATATACACAAACAATTGTTGCGCACTATAAAAGAGGCACCTGGACAAAAGAGAAAAGGAGAGGGAAGATCAATACAGCTCAGATCTCAACAACAAATTCTACTTCCCAATCACAGGCTAGTTGCTACAGCTGCCCAACACAAACATCTACAGCTACCAAATACGCTGCCACTATCACAGACTGAAAAATCATTTCCGAAACTCAAAAGTGGGTTAAAGGCATACCTACTAAAAAATGACTTTACTTACACGATAAAGGAGTTCCTGGAGAGGGTAAAGCCAATGAAGCATTAAGTTATATATTTTCTTATGCATACATCCACACCTTTACATAGCATGCATACATACACAGGCACACACACGCACAGATACACACTAATTCACACGTTATGACGTTACCAATATATTTGTAAATTCATATTGATTGTAAAATAAAAGATGTTATTATTATTATTAATATTATTATTATTAATATTATTACTATATAATGTACAATAAATCTTTTTACGAGGGTAGCCGTTTATATTTCGGGAACTGGCAACACTGTTAGTGTTGCCTCCGATCTGATGATTGCATCGTGAAGTTTTGGACAATATATTTACCTTGACAGTTCTATTATCCGGTCGCTGTCTCTATTGTTGACAGTAACTTGAAAATTTTATGTCAGCGAAAAAATGGAGTTAACATTTTCGTGCAATTATTTTTCGTAACTTTCGGCTTGGATTATCTCAACAAAAATGCATCGACGAGCTGAATTCTTTATATGGCGATGAAGCACCATCGAAAACTACAGTATATCGTTAGTATAGCGAATTCATACTTTGACGGCGTTCTTTGGACGATGAATTTCGTGAAGGTCGTCTCACAAATGTTGTTGTGTCGGAAAACACTAATGCAGTGTCTGCATTGATAATGCAAGACCGTCATGTAACCTACCGCGAGATCGAGGCACCTCTAGGTATTAGTAACACCAGTGTGCATAAGTTTCTGCATTAACATTTAGCCGTTAAGAAGCTATGTCCATGTTGGGCACCACATAATTTGACAACCGCTCAAAAAAAGACTCCCGTCGATTGGTGCCGAGAAATGCACAAAAAATACAATGGCGGTGCTTCAAAGAACATTTATAAAGTCGTCGCAGGTGATGAATCTTGAATCTATACGTATGAGCCCGATAGTAAACAGCAGTCGACTGTGTGGGTATTCCAAGATGAGCCAAAACCAACAAAAGTTGTTCGCGTTCGAAGCGCATCAAAACAAATGGACTCCTGTTTTTTCGGAAAAACCGGTCACGTTGCAACCGTGCTCTTAGAGAGTTGTAGAACGGTCAATTCCGAATGGTACACAACTATTTGCTTGCCAATAGTTTTTGAAGAAATAAGGCAAACAAACTGAAAACGACAGATTATTCTCCACCAGGACAATACGAGCTCTCATAGGTCAGTTCGAACAATAGAATATTTGACCGGGCAAAACATTGAATTGATGAGCCATCCGCCGTACAGCCCTGATCTACCACAGTGTGATTTCTTTTTGTTCCCAGACGTGAAGAATAAACTGCGTGGTCAACGGGTCAACGGTTTTCTACGCCGGAAGAGGCTGTCGAAGCATTCGAAACTCACATTTTGGAGATATCGCATTCACAGGGGCAGCAATGCTTTTCGGATTGGTTTAAACGAATGCAAAAGTGCACTGATTTTCAAGGAGAATATTTTGAAAAGCAATAAAACTATTTTCGATAATAAAAGTCGAAAATAAAAAATAATATAAACGGCCACCCTCGTATAAACAAACGCAGTACCTCCACCTGTAACAGAAATGCTACTTCGTAATATACTACATTTATTGCCTCAATTCAAAATTAACCTTTTTTTGTTAAAATATTCTTATCAGATTTAGTGATTGGCGGTAAATTACGTTATAAAACTTTAAATAGTACGTGGAAATAATTATGTTTGGCCCCACTATGCGACGTTTGGATATACGGGAGCTATTTATAAATTTAAACAGGGTGGCGCAATCTTTTTAAGAACTGACACGGCCTTCTTCGACTGAGCAGACTGTTTCTTGCTGGAATAACTGCGAGTGGACCATCCGAAATAGGGTAGGTTTTCCTTTTGTTTATGTTTTGTATTTTAGTTTGCATTTATTGTGTCAAAATCAAAAAGTACAAATTAAAGAAATGTCTCAGTATCACAGTCACATCTTGCGATAATAAGTAGTATAACAAAATATAAATAAAATATATATTTTGGATATTTGAATATCTTAAACTACAACAGAAGTACATAAAAATCAACCAGTTTTCAATAATCGAAATCCTTCTTCATTTCGTCCTGAATCCAAGTACGTATTTTGGCAACGTCTATGAAAACGGCGTAGTTACTTAAATCACAGGTTAATGCCTCCTGGCTCTTTATAGAGAAGCCGACTAAGCCGCGCAAAAACCACTTGTGATTTGCGGTATTTTTTATCATGAAACCGGCTCCGCTGTCGCCAATACAAGGTCCACTAATTTCATCACGATTTCCTGTAAAGAATTCAAAATTATTAGCATGTAAATGTGTTTATATTGTTTATTTTTTTAAAATTACAATAACAGAACAAATTAACTTCATTTTAATCAATCCTACACTAACAGGTGGCGCCATTTTGCTTAATTGCGAAACAAAAGATATGTGTGTGTGTGTTTAAAAAAGTTTAATTTCTTTTTCGTTCTTAGCAAATTTAAAACTATACTATTTGACAAAAGAAAAACGAATCATTCAGTGAACGCACATGCTTTTTAAACCAAATTTTGTGCAAATGTTTCTCACGTTAAGAATAATAAATAGAATGAGAAATATGGTCGGCACACCATAGGCGTGCGTTTGATAGTAGGTAAATGAAATAAAATAAACGATTATAAATAATTTACGAAAGGATAATTTAAACAGCGTTTTAAAAGTAACCACAAACAAACTGTGTTGATTAAATATTTGAAACAACAGATATATTTCCGTAATCGTTTCAGCAAATCGAGTTCGCCGTGGGTAAGAATATTCTTATGTGAATAAAATGACTGGTCGACATCTAGTGATGAAATACTTGCGTAATTAGAGTAAATATTGGGTTGGCAACTAAGTACTTTCGGTTTTTACTGATAGAGAGCGTTGCTATGTTAGTGCTGTACTTTATCGTTTGTCGCGTGATACTAGTCACATTGACGTAACTTCAGAAGCAAGTAGTGCGTGATTTTTATTAAAGCTACTAGTTGTGGGTTAATTTTAAATGGAGTGCAGAAACGAACATTTTCGACATATTTAACTATTTTATTTCCGTAAAGCAAAGAAAGCTGCTGCGGCTCACAAAAAGATATGTGAAGTTTATGGTGCTAATTGCTTAACAGAGCGCACGTGTCAGAATTGGTATAAAAAATTCCGTTCTGGAGATTTTTCCCTCAAAGATGAGCAACGTTTTGGTCGGCCTACTGAAGTTGATGATGACCAAATCAAAGTCATAATTGAAGAGGATCATCATATAACTGTTCGAGAGATTGCGGAGAGGCTACATGTATCGCACACAACAATTGAAAAACATTTAAAATGTCTTGGGCTAGTTAAGAAGCTTGATATTTGGGTACCTCACGAATTGAAAGAAATTCATTTAACACAAAGAATCAACTTTTGCGATATGCACCTTAGACGAAATGAAGTGAAGCAGTGATGATTCTCAAAAAGAATCATCACTGGTGATGAAAAATGGGTCCTGTACAGTAACATAGTTCGAAAACGATCATGGAGCAAACACGATAAACCAGCTCATACAACATCGAAAGCTGAATTGCATCCAAAAAAGATCATGCTGTCAGTTTGGTGGGATTACAAAGGTGTTGTGTTTTTTGAGCTGCTTCCAAGGAACCGAACGATCAATTCTGATGTTTACTGTCATCAATTAATAAAACTGGATGAAGCAATCAAAGAAAAACGGCCAGAATTGTCAAATCGGAAAGGTGTAGTTTTCCACCAAAATAATGCAAGGCCTCACACATCTTTGGCAACTCGTGGGAAACTATTGGAGCTTGGCTGGGAAGTAATGCCACATCCCCCATACAGCCCTGATCTTGCACCATCTGATTACCATTTATTTCGAAGTTTGCAGAATTCTTTGAATGGTAAAACTTTCACAAATGACGATGACCTTCACTCGCACCCGGTTCACTTTTTTGCTGATAAGGACCAGAAATTTTATGAGCGCGGAATCACGCAGCTGAAAGAAAGATGGCAAAAGGTTATTGAGTAAAACGGAAAATATATAATTGATTAAAAACTATTCTTTGTTTAAAAAAAGTGTTTTATTTTATACTACAAAACCGAAAGTACTTAGTTGCCAACCCAATACTTAACAGATGTATGCAGTCACTATCACTACGAATTTTTTTTATTTAACAACATCTGCATCTTTTTTTAGCACACTATCTACTACTGGAAAGTCATTACCTGTTCTTTCTTGAAAAAAAAACAACTTAATCTTCAAGAAAAAAGAGTAAATTTATTTATTCAAAATATTAGCCATTTGATTCTACAACATCTTGCCTATCTTTCACCCAATTTATGGATGCTATCCCAAAAAACTGTTTAAACTTTGAACAAAACCATTCATTGAGGCAGTTTTTAACTTCAAATTGGCGAAGTGCTTCTCTGAAAGCGTATGTCCCATTGATACGAAGAGGTGATAGTCGAAGGGGGCAAGGTCTGGAAAGTACGGCAGGTGCAATATTATGTCCCATACAAGTACTTTCAACGCTTCCTTAACCGGTTTTGCTGTATGAGATGGCTTGTTATCGTGCTCTAAAATCACTTTATCTTCGGGTCCATCATGGAGGTTTTTCTATCAATTCATGGTTAAAATTGATAATTTGTTATCGGTAATGATTAGTATTAACTGTTTCATCAGGTTTCAACAGTTTGTAACACACCACAGCACTCTGGTCCCAACAAACAGAGCATTGCCTTGCAACCAAAACTATTTGGCCATGGAGTCGATAGTCTGGCTTCGCCAGGTGATAACCATGGTTTGTTCCACTTAAAGTTTTCGAAATAAATCCATTTTTCATCACCCGTTACTATTCATATTTTTGAAGCAGTATTTCACAGACGATTTTTCGATTTTCCATTTGCTTGTCATTCAATTGATGTGGCATCCGTTTTCCCCTTCTGTTGGGTTTTTCCCATTGCTCGTAATCAGTCGCTAATTGTTTCATGGGCCATATTTAACGCTTCTGCCAATTGTTTTTGAGTTTGTGTTGGGTTTTCATCTAATAACTCCTGCAGTTTCGCATCTTCAAACTTTTTCGGTCTACCAGACCGTTCTTTGTCTTGCACATCGAAATCACCATTTTCGAATTGTCGAAACTATGTCTTGTTTTTATGGTTGAAGCATGCTCACCGTAAGTTTCTACTAGAAAATGATGAGTTTCAGCGGCTTTTTTCTTTTGATTAAATAAGAAAAGTAATGCGTGCCGCAAATGCACTTTTTCAGGCAGGAAATTCGACATTTTCAAAGAGATATAAAACTATGACGGAGCTACTTTCGCAAAATATAACATGTATGGTTTGAAGCTTGATGTCAGTAGAATAAAGTAGCATATATGTCAAATTATATACTATTGCATACTTAAGTCTAGCGACATCTGTTAGAAAAACGGGTAATGACTTTCCGGTACATCTGGTACTCTGACATTAGTATTATAACACTAATATTTTTGTCGTTGCTGATAGCATGTAGCTAGCTGTGTTTGTGTCTGGCAACGAAGGATTTTGTAATATATTAATTGCTTCAACTACTCCTTTGAAATTGTTATAAATTATTTGTAAATCTGCTTCAACATCACCATCTTGGAATTTCTTTCATCGCAGTTACTTCCTTAGGATCAAACTGTAAAATTATAGACTAAATTGTTATGGCTGTGGACGTTCCAGGGTGTCAGAACATTGCCTGTGAAATTCTCAAATACGTTTAGGGAATTTGAAGAACACATCTTTTGTGTGCGCTATCAAACCATATACTTCTGCACAACGTAAAGCATGTGCATTACCACAGTCGTCTTTAAGACCGACATATAGAACGCATCAATCATAAACATTAAGAGTTAATCTATCGAAATTCTTCCAATGTATTTAACACAACTTTTGAAATGACTTCGCCAATATGTTCTTGTACTCTTCTGAAAGGCAGTAAGATTGAAGATGACGGTTTAAATGGTTCTATTGTACGAACTATGACGTTAACAATAGAATTTTTCTACAATCTACTTTTTATTTTCCAGTTTCGATTTAATTCGATTTTCAGTACCTTCGTAAGCAGATACGAGGGAGCGTTTTTATATTCGCGGAATGAGCGGGTTGTAGAGGGGTGAGTAGGCGCATTGGGGGCGTGGCCTGTGCAGTGACTCATGATTAGTATAAATACGAAATTTCATTGTTATTAGACAGTTAGTCTTTGAGCTATCGTCAACCAAGTAACATAATCAGGAGTGAAAAGTGAAATATGGAAAAAATCGAATATCGTGCCGTTATAAAGTTCCTTAGCAGGCAAGGAAAATCAGTCGCGACCATAATGAATGAGATGTCATCATGATGTACAAGTGGCATAGTTTATTTAAACAAGGAAGGGAATCCCTTGAAGACGACTCGAGGCCGGACAGGAGCATTGAGGTGACCACTTATCCAAAAAGTTGAACAAATTGTACTCGAAGATGCTCGACTAAAGAAGAAACAACTGGCAGAAATGGTTGGAGTATCCGATACAACAATTTTTAAAATCCTACACGATCATCTCGGCATGTCTAAGGTCAGCGCAAGATGGGTGCCGAGAATGCTCACTCCGCCGCAAAAACAACAGCGCGTAGAGTGTTCGCGTGCATTTTTGGACCTCTGTAATGAAGACAAGGATGGTGTATTGAGTGGAATTGTTACTGGAGACGAAACTTGGGTTCATCATTATGAACCTGAGTACAAACAAGGCTCCATGCAGTGGCATAAAAAGGGCACAGCACCTCCCAAGAAATTTAAAGTGTCACAATCAGCTGGGAAACTCATGGCAACGGTATTTTGGGACTCGGAAGGAATATTGTTGATTGATTATAAAGATAAAGGTGTGTCTATAACCGGAGAATATTACGCTTCAATATTAGAGCGACTAAAAGAAGCCATTAAAGAGAAAAGACGGGGAAAATTGACAAAAGGTGTTCTGCTTTTGCACGACAACACGCCCGTCCACAAGAGCCGCGTTGCGTTAGCTGCCCTGCATAAGGTGGGCTTCGAAATTGTGAATCACCCACCCTACAGCCCAGACCTGGCCCCGAGTGATTATTACCTGTTTCCGAAAATGAAAAAAGAGCTGCGGGGTAAAAAATTTACTGCCGATGATGAAGTCAAGGAGGCAGTTTCGGCGTATTTTGCAGATAAAGAGAAATCATTTTTTATGAGGGTATAAATAAATTAATTGAAAGATGTGAAAAATGTATCCGTCATGCAGGTGAATATATTGAAAAAGAAAAATAATTTGGTTTTTTTATTTCCACCCCTTGTCCCCCATTCCGCGAATATAAAAACGCTCCCTCGTAGTACAGAATTTTGTCTTTTTCTATGTTCCAAAATGAGTTAAAAATAGTTCACCTTGTATTCAAATAATTAGGATGTTCACGACCGGAATGAAGCTAAATTTTGAGTTATATTTTTATGGATTGCCAGGTTGAGAATCCAAAAAAAAACTTTTCTATTAGTAGCGCCCTCTTTCGTCTTACTTATGTAACTTTCTTTGAAACATGGGTAATCGTCTGCCTCTGTTTGATTTTATCATAGTTACGTTGATAAAAGAAAAGCGTTTAAACGAGCCTTAAACGATATTTAAAATTAATTGCAAAATTAAAAAAAATACGTACCTGCACAAAATGTCCTAGACGACGTAAACTTCTTAAAAGCTTTATTCGATCTCAGACAACTTTCCTGAGACACCACCGGCAATTCGATTTTGCGAGCTAGAGATGACGTGGCGTCGTCTTCGTTCTGTTTACTCCAGCCCACAACCGTTCCAGATCTTCCTATAATATCCTCCAAATTCTCCGATCCGTCCCACAAGCAGATCGGTCTGATAGCAGGCCTGAATCTCACGGGGTCGTTTAAAACCATCATCGCTACATCGTAGTCGGCCGTGTTTTGTTTGTAATTGGGGTGGGTGACGACGCGCTGTGGGTTTCTGATGACGCCACCGCTAGCCCAATTTTCAATGTTTAATTTCCCCAGGATTATGATAAAATCTTCTCTGTCGAAAAGGGGTGCGTTATGGTATCTTACGCAGTGACCGGCTGAAAATTACGTCGATATCAGATTGTTTTAAAAATGTATGTAATAGAGCAGATAATGATTGAAGGAAAAGTAAAATTAATTTTCCAAAAACGCAGTTTTTATTGAAGAAAGGTTTTTATTACCAAAAAATCGTTTGTTTTTCAATTATTCGACCCTTGCTTGAAGATTTTACATTAAAATAATGTAATTTAGTGTGCAACTTAATTCGGTTACTTTTTTTTGTAAAAAAATGCCTTTATTTTATAATCAAAATTAATGAAAATATTATTTAAAGTATTGTCCATCGGAAGCTACAACTTTTCCCCATCTTTCGGGCAATTGAAGGATTCCTTCCCAAAAGAACCGTTCATCTTTTGAGGCTAAGAACGAACTTGACCAATTTTTGAGTCCTTCAATTGAAGTGAAGCGCATTCCAATAAGGGCATTCTGCATCGATCGAAATAAATAGTAGTCAGAAGGGGCAGTGTCTGGGCTATAAGGCGGGCGAGGTAAAACTTCCCAGCCGCTGTTTTTCAAATAATTTTTAACTGGTCTTGCAACATGAGGCCGAGCGTTGTCATGATGGAATATTATAGACTCATGACTGGTCGCATATTCTGGTCGTTTTTCGGCGATTGTTCCCTTCAAACGAATTAATTGTGGTCTGTTCAGCTCGTCTGTAATAGAATCACCAGGTTTTAACAGCTCATAATGGATAACACCCGTCGAATCCCACCAAATAGACAGCATTACCTTGGCACCATGAATATTTGGTTTCGCCGTTGATGTTGATGGCTGGCCAGGCTTTACATAAGATTTTTTTCGTTTTGGATTATCGTAATGAATCCATTTTTCATCACCAAAACGACTTCTTTTTATGGCGTTCAAGCAGCATTTGCGACATGCAAAATCGTCTTTCAACGTCTTTTGGCTTCAATTCGTGTGGTACCAAATTTCCTTGCTTTTGTATGAATCCTAATGCTTTTAAACGTTTCGAAATGGCTTGGTGAGTTACTCCCAACGATTTTGCAAGTTCTTCTTGCGTTTGACATGAATCTTCATCCAGTAATGTTTCCAGTTCCTCGTCTTCAAACTTTTTTGGTTGACCTCGACGCGGTCTGTTTTCAACGCTGAAATCACCGCTTTTAAAGCGTCGATACCATTCACGACATGATTTTTTTGTTGGAGCAGATTCACCACACGCTTTTGCAAGCGATCGTTTAGCTGCAGCTGTACTTACCGCAAATGTTGTTTATTTAACACAAATTCAGACATTTTCAATGAGCTCAAAAATAATGTTGTACAAAATTCAAAACAATGTAACTAAATATGGTTGACTGATGGCAAACCTTTCCAACAAAAAAAAAACAGCTGTCATACCCAACTATATATAACAGCTAACGACCTCCATTGAAAAGTAACCGAATTAAGTTGCACATCAATAGATTTCCAAGATATCACATAGTCGCACACTTATTCGTGCATCACCTGTTATTACAGAAAAGCGTAGATTATTTTGCAGAAACTCACCTGTTAAGACATGTCTGTCCGAAATAAGATTGCCAGTACAGTGGAATTTGTAGTCTGACTTTTGTCGGTACATAATAGCCGCCAACCAAGGAAAGTCTCCTGGTGCAATCTCCTCCCCACCAATAAGTAAATGACTAACTTTAGTAGTTCCACATTGGTCCAAAATCGCAGAAGGAGTAGCAGTTGTGCTTATTATGGACTTGGCAGAGGTTGTAGTAACAGCTTGTCGCGTTGGAGGAGTTTCGTTTGGCTTCTCTGTCCCTGTAGGAATGAAGGAGTTATTGGGTACTTCGAACGTCAACTGAGGTAGTGCATTTATTGAAAAGACAGGGAGCGTGAATTTTTCAATTTCGGGTTGATTTTGGGCGGGACTACTGAAAGTTGTTATGATGGATTTGGCCCACATCGATATCTGTATTATGCCTGGTTCCACTGAAATAAACGAAAAAGAGTTAAAAAAATCAAAATATAAAGCGAATTACAAAAGTTTTGCAATGCATTTCTAATTTTTACAATTTTTCAAAATAATTTTCATAACACTGTATGGACTTATATACAAAAGATACTAGGAAAGTTTTGCAATATGACGCAATAATGAATCGTAGGAAGCTGCTTGTTGCTGCATGTTGAGACTTGTTCATACGTGCATAGTAGCCACCGCGCCATGTCATGGGCTAAGTTATTCATTAGCTATGAGAGTGTAAAGTGCTTGCGATGGCATCGTGGTCACGAAGTGACATAAGGGCAGTTTTTCGTTATAATTTCGTGCGTGGTTTAAACATAGACCAGTGTTTCGAAGAAATGACTCTAGCACTAGGTGATGTATGTCCACGTCGTGCAACGATATTTAGGTGGTATAGAGAATTCCAAAGAGGAAATTTAACTGTGGAGGATGCTGAGAGGCCGGGAAGGCTACGAACGTCAGTTACAGAGGAAGACGTTACTACTGTGAGGAAAATGCTTGGCGAAGACAGGCGACTGACTTACCAACAGATAGAGGGTACTTCAGGTCTAAATGCACCAGTAATTCGTTCGATTCTGCATGATCATTTGCACCTGAAGAAATTTTATTCTCTCTGGGTGCCGCATCGACTGACTGAAGAGCAGATGGCACGACGTGTGAATTGGTGCCGGGTGATGCTAGAAAAGTTTAATAAGGGAAAATCTCGGTATGTGAACAACATCGTGACAGGTGACGAGACTTGGCTGTATTATTACGAAGTGCCGACCAAAGCGCAAAACAAAGTTTGGGTCTTTGATGATGACGTGCAACGATATTTTTATGAACAACTACGGATCGTAGTTGTCAGAAAATCCCGAATGTAAAGAAGAAAATGATAGCTGTATTTTTCAAATCGAGTGGAATTGTGGAACGCATCGTTTTGAACACACAACAGCTATGTGGTATACTGAACAGAGCCTGCCTAAAATCATTGGATTTATGAAGAACCTGCACCGAATATTTGACCACGACAGAATTGAAACTTCTCGATCACCCTCCCTACTGAAGAGCAGATGGCGACTTTGCACTGTTCCCTCATGTGAAAAAAAGCTAAAAGGGACAACGAGTGTGCTTTGCTCCCTAGTGTAACCTGGCAGAACTGGTTTAAAGATTGGTTTCGGTCTTTGATGGAGAGGTGTATTGACAGAGGAAATTACTTTGAAAAAAACATGAGAAACACACGATTGCAAAACTTTCCTAGTACCCTTTGTATTATTTGAAGGCATTCATCTAATCAACTTTTTTGCTTTCTTCTGCTGGAAGCTGGACATACTCGTCATTTTACGACCTAGGACAGCAGTTCTTAGACTTGTACTATTAGCGATCTACTACAAAGTGCGCTACAAGTGATCAATAAAGAAGTAAGGAGATTAGTAGAAATGAACTCTAACATAAGTAGTAAGCGTGTTGTTATAATCTATGACTTTCCTTTGGTAGAGGAACTTAACGTCAAGAAAGCACGCGGATTCGATTTTATAGTCAATAAAATACTACAAAAATTTCTTATACTTTTGCATTGGTTTATTTTGGTATACATTGGTATATATTTTCGTAAATCATTTCATTTAGTTAATTTTTTAGTCTTCGAATTTAAGAGTTGTCTATGCATTTCCAAATCCGTGGAAAATTAATCTCATTATCGGGTTTATTTTTTCTGTCTTGTCGTCTTATAACGTATCATCTAACTATCTTGCTCACACCTACGGTCGGTGTAGAGACACTGAGTTGTCCTTGTCGTATCCGTGTGTAGAGTTGACTCTTGGATCTTTCTAGAACAAAGTTAGAATTCTACTACTGGGTAGAGAAAAATAAAGTCGATTGAAGCTTTGTTTCCGAATAATACTGTAAAATCTAAGTTTCATCACACGTTATGATTTTTGTGATCAAGTTTGGTACTTCTGTGACTCGTTCCATGTCAGAGCAAATGTTCATCCGATTGTTTTTTTTTGTTCCTGACTGAGGTTTATCGGTACTACTTTTTGCACAAACTCTTGTCATGTTTAATTCATCATGCACAATGTGTCTTACTGTTTCTTTGTTAATGTTTACCATATTGGTAATCATCCGAATGCTCAGGCGTTGGTCTTTTCGAACAATTTCATTAATTTTCTAAACGTTCCACTCAGTTCTTGTAGTGACAGAATGACCAAGACGTCCATCATCTTCGACCTTCTATCGATCTTAAGAAAACCGTTTGTGCCATGCAAAAACTCGCACACGTGACATAATATAAATTTTAATTTAACAAAGAAAGTGAAGGGTGATTAAAAATGGAGTGCCAAAAACCATGGTTATCACTTGACGATGCCGGACAATCGATTCCAATGACAAATCGTTTTGATCGCAACACAATGCTTTGTGTTTGGTGGGACCAGAGTGGCGTGGTGTATTATGAAGAACTGTTGAAACAGAGTGAAACAGTTAATACTGACGGCTACCGATAACAAATGATCAATTTGAATCATGTGTTGATAGAAAAACGTCCAGAATGGGCCCGAAAACACTGTAAAGTGATTTTGCAGCTTAAATTATCTGTAATGTACAAATACATAAATAGAAAGGGAGATGTCTGATGCTGTGTGTATTGTGATTCCACCCACCTACCCTATATACAAGGTGTTACTGACCGCATCAGTAGGGTTCCTCTCAAAAACAACATCAAAACTATCTTCAAACCCCTTTCCAAATTATCGGACCCTTTTTCCGTAAAAGATCATGTTTCTTTAGAAACACCTGATGTGTATAGGATTCTCTGCTCACGCGGCAGGATATATATTGGTGAAATAAAGCGGTCTGTCAGCACTCGTGTTTCTGATCATGAGCGTTGTACTAGGTTGCTGCGCTTAGCTGGTTCTGCATTTGTCCAACATATGAAAACCGAGAACCATATTCAATGTAATTCTACCAAGATCCTATCCCGCACTAACCATTACTATGGTCGCAAAATCCGTGAAACTAAAGAGATCTCTAAGCACCCCAATAACCTTAACCGCGATGATGGCTATCCCCAACACAACGGCTGGCAATGCTGCATCCCCGAACTACCCAACCGTAACCGTAACGCTCCATTGACCCATGACCCATTACCCATATATAAACCCGTCCACCATCGACTTACACCAGTTTCAGTGCAGTAGTTCAGCCCTGAAGATGTACCATACAAATGAGTACGAAACGTCGGCAGATATACAAGAGACGCGGTTTCAGCCCAGAAGTAGATAGCATGAACCACGACCGCGAAAGTCTACGTGTGGTTTTAGTATTTTAATGTTTCTAACCAACACCCGAAGAAGCTTTGAGTCAAGCGTTTATACCGAATTGAAAGTTTGCGTTTATACTTTTAACGTTTGAAAGAAATTTATAATACTTACAGGGATCGGGTTGGCCGGAACAAAGAACTTTCCCATTGAATTTGATCTGCGTCACTTTCGGTAGTACATTTTGTAACGGGAATTGAACTGCATACTTAATGACACTTCCATAAATTATCTCGTCTTGTTTTGACAGAACTGTGATCTTTATATTATTCTGAAACAAATATCTGTGTTAATTACAAAATATTCTTTATCACTAGAGTTGGGATGCCTTCCCGCGGTTCAGGTTCGTACCAAGTACGTAAGTAAAAAAAGAAACGACACTATTAGTAGACGTAGCGCGAAAGTTTATCGATGAATTTTCCGATATTATAATGGTGTTAGGATATACAATAAAGTTAGCGATAAACCGTTGATGTGCTGAGACAAACGTGACTGTAAAAATCATATAGATTGTACAACACCAAAATAAGAAAAATTAGCCAGCAAAAGATTAGAAAAATGCACTGGCAAAGCAATATAAAGAATAATAATAGTAATAGATAAAAAAATTTCAATTTTCAACTGATCAAATGTTGATGTTGGTGAGCGATGGTACAGCGAAAATATGTAGTGTAGGCCGTTACCTTAGAGGCAAGTGTTAGGGAAGTTGCATGTCACGTGTAAAGTTCATGCTTTACACCTTGTGGCACAAAGTATTCGACAATGTTATGCGGAAGTTGATGCATTAATTTCAAATACCGAAAGAGTGTTTCTGAAATCTTCCAAACGAATTTGAGAAGTCCACAGACGGTGTCACGGTATTCCTGAGCCACCAGAACAACTTTTCACACGTTAGGTAACATGGTTAAAAACGGCTTTCTAAAGGGTGTTTCAAATTTCGCGTCTCTTTTTTAAGAATAAATAAAACACATGACTTGCATTCACTTTCAAAAACTTTTTATTGATAATTGAAGTATCAGTTATCACATTTATATGCGAAAAATAATATCTGCCAAATGGCCTCCTCCTGCAGCTCCACAGACGTCCACTCTTTTCTTAAAATTTTCAATGACATTTTGACATAATTGAGGGTCTCTCTCCGCAATGACACGAATAATTTCATCTTCCAAAGCAGGAATTGATTGTGAATTGTTTTTATAAACCTGGCTTTTCACATAACCCCAAAGAAGATAGTCTAACGGTGCCAAATCACATAATCTTGGTGGCCAATTAACCGTTTCTTGAGATTACACGTCCAGGAAATTTTTCTCTCAGTAAATCAGTTGATTCGTGTGCAAAGTGAGGTGTAGCGCCATCCTGTTGAAACCACATATCCTCTAGATCAATATTCATTAATTCAGGTCACAAAAATTCGGTTATCATCAATTTTACCAAATTAAAATGGGGTTTGAAAGATCCGTTTTGTTTTTCTAAAGATTCTTTTAATTATGCGTGTTGTAATGGTACATTTATATATTTTAAATTTATTTTCTATTTTATTTTTGTATGTATTGTATATAGTATTTCTTTTATTTAGTCATATAATAGAAATTCCAAAGCAGATGTATATTTGGAATTTCTATTAATGCAAATGTATATATTATTAATTAGGGTCTAGTATATATTAAGTTTTATTATGGGTAATTTCAGAATATTATAAAATTCTTTTGTTATAGTTCCCAGAACCTGTTAGTTATAAGTGGTTATATATTATAGAAAAACATTCTTGCTATTCTTAGGTAAATAGTCGTTATAAAGAAAATGTTAATGGGTAGTTCTAATGGGTTCCACGAAATGACCATTTTTCGTATTTATCGGGACCCATATATAGGCCATACGGAAAACCAGAGGGACAGTTGACCCATAGCCGGGGACGAGTGACAGTTGACCTATAGCGGAGCGAGAGTCAACGGATAGTTGTGGATAGCCGACAAGTGTCGGATATACGAGTCGTCGTCGAATAATCGACAGATAGACAGTGTTCTGTGTTTTTAAGCTATAAGTGCAAAGTCGGAGGCAAGGTTAAACGGAAATATTGCGTTATCTTCGCCCAGATAGATAGATATATTGGCAAATAGTGTGGGAAATCTTCGAGTGGTCAAGTGTCAACAGAAGAAGTGATACACAGGTTAAAGAGGTACCTATTAAAAGACTATAAATTTTGAGTGTCCATAGTAGATTTAAGATATATCTAGTTAGGAGTAGTAAGAAGCGTTTTTCTAAGTGATTCAGATCATTTGTCTTTTGATCGCGTAGTTTCGTGTTTCCGGATTAAATTTAAAACGGGGTGTGTTTGTTTTTTGAAACCCCTTGTCGAATCTGAATCGCTCTGAAGTCAGGGTAAAAAAGTTAAAGAGTCTCTCTAGCCGGAGCTAATTTAATATTTCATAAATGTTGTAATACGTAATAAATAATTTTGCTACATCACCCCATGTACTTTTATTTATTTTTTTTTAAGGCGCCCAACAAAATATAATCTTCTTTTTTAAAACAAAGAGTACAGTAGCAGTGTGTTACATCCGAAGATGTCGAGCTGCGCTTTTCTAAATATAAGAACATATTTTTATTCTGCGGACATTTTGTCAATCTTATTCGTTTTGCACTGCGCAACAACAGCTGTGAATAATGTACATGAGTGTGTTATTTATAAAACAAGACATAAATGATATAACCCACAGTAGCTGTGGGCAAAACCCATTCGTCGAAATATACACAAACGGGCAACAGAAAACATATAACACAAAGCAATAAAAAACGCAGAAAAGAGAAAGAGCAGATAATAAGTAAGAGATAACACATTGCTACAAATTAAGATAAAGGATCCTTCCAATGACTGCTATATTCAAT
Source organism: Dermolepida albohirtum (assembly GCA_031893035.1). Taxonomy (NCBI): domain Eukaryota; kingdom Metazoa; phylum Arthropoda; class Insecta; order Coleoptera; family Scarabaeidae; genus Dermolepida; species Dermolepida albohirtum. The sequence goes on from JAVIWB010000686.1 coordinate 75,484, forward strand.
GCAAAGAAACCATTCTTTTCCATCATATACCTCTAAAACACCTTAAACGGCCAAGCGATATCTCTTAATCTCTCCCTTAACCCCTCCTCGTCCTTTGCAGTCTGTTTTGCAATTTGATCAGCTGTATCACTGTCCATGAATACTTTATAGTCAGGAATCCATATAAATTAAATACCGCGATCAGCCTCATACTCTTTTATTAATTTTACTTGATATTCCAGTCATCTTTAAGGTAATACACTCCGAGAATCCGAAAATATCAATACCTTGTTGGACTTGGCTTTCTTTCCTTCTCTTGATGCTTCAAATATTACAAAATTTTCTGTTTGTATCTATTTTCCATCTACCTTCAAACTCACACAAATAAAGGGTTTTCCAATAGGAACTTGACAACTTTTAATTCAATTTGTGAACGCACCCTTTCACTAATCATCGAACTGTCACTGTCAATTTATTCAGTAAACTTAACGTTTTCATCATGGTAAAGTACACGAACGAACAACGTCTGCAAATTATAAAAATTTACTACAGGAATTCTGAGTCGGTGACCGCTACTTTAAGAGCGTTAACTCCGATTTTCGGTCGTAATTCTCGCCCTAGTAGACAGGCAGTAACAAGTTTAGTGCAAAAATTTGAGTCTACATATTCGTCGTGTGATGTTGCCGTGCCAGTGAGACAACGGGACAAGTGTCGAAAATATCGCTGCCGTCGAAACGTCCGTAGCAAATGATCCAAATCAGTCAATTCCACGGCGTTCTCAAGAGTTGGGCATCGCCCAGACCACTTTATGGCGAATTTTGCGTAAGGATCTTGGTTTACATCCATACAAGATCAAGCTGACTTAAGAATTGAAGCCGATGGACCATTTGAAGCGACGTACGTTCTCCGATTGGGCTCTGGAAAAGATGCGCCAAGATGATCAATTTCATCGTAAAATCATTTTCAGTGACGAAGTTAATTTTTGGCTCAATGGGTTCGTCAATAAGCAAAATATGCGTTATTGGTCGGGTGAAAATCCACATGTGGTTCATGAAACGCCACTACATCCACAAAAAATAACTGTTTGGTGCGGTTTGCATGCCGGCGGCGTCATAGGGCCATATTTTTTGGTCGACGATAATGATCGTCACGTTACTGTGAATGGTAATCGTTATCGCGCCATGATTACCGATTATTTTTGGCCCGAATTGGAAGATATGGACTTGGACAACATGTGGTTTCAGCAGGACGGTGACACAAGCCACACAATCGATTTATTGAAGAATAAGTTTGATGAGCGTGTTGTTTCAAGAAATGGATCAGTCGATTGGCCGCCTCGTTCGTGCGATTTAACGCCTCTAGACTTTTTTTCTTTGGGGCTACGTCAAGTCATTGGTCTATGCCAGCAAACCGACAACGTTGGAAGAGCTCAGAGCCAACATTGACCGCGAAATAGCAGCCGTTTGGGCCGAATTGTGTGGCCGAGTCATCGAAAATTGGGTCCAACGAATCGACCGCTGCAAACCTGCCCGCGGTGGCCATATGAACGAAGTTGAGTTACATTCATAAATGTTTTGATTGTACTTCAACCCGATGATAAAGTTTTTGAAATATCTCAAATGGTCTGCATTTTATTTTGAAAAAAGATGTCAAGTCCTTATTGGGAAACCCTTTATAAAATACTTATAAACTCTAATATTCCTTATTGAAATGATTATATGGCTATTCTGATATTCCTCTTTTATAATATTATAAAATTAAACTACATTTAGACATATTTTCTTTCAAAATTCTTTCCTTTTCCAACGACGTATGTTCAATTTTCTATCATTGTTTTCCTTTATATTTAAAAACAATTTTAGACTAATTTTTAAACTCTCTTTTAGGTTACTAATAAACCAACAACAATTTAAATACGAACAAAATTAAACACAATCATTTATTATTTTTTAAATATAGAACGACGTTTTAAATTCGGCGACTTAACCTATATACCTGATACTTTTAAAAATGTTTTTTAAACACTAAATTAAAATTGAATACGTCGCTATATACTGGAAATCCAAAAGTTGGATATTAAAATATTATATCCAGAAATGAAGATTGTGACTAATTAAGAATATTAAATAAGTAATACAATCTTTAAACAGCACAGTACTTTCCAAAATTATCCATTACATCTGTTTACTTGGTTTTTCATTAAGGTTTGCCGTTCGATAAGAGATGGCGTTATTATGTTCGTCGTTTTATTTATCTAAAAATTGTATTACTTTGAACACTATGAACACGTGTGAACTTTTCTCATTCGTAAATTTACAGGTGTTCAAAGTTGACATGCCACAGTATTTTTTTACAATAGAAAAAATTAAATATAACATACTGCTTGGTGAAAGGCTCCAGTCGTCAGAAGGAGCAGTCGATACCTTCCAAAACGCAATTTTGACTGTACCAACAAACCAAACGAGTGGAACAATTGCTTCCAGAGGTGGTTCGAGCACGTGCAAAGGTGCGTTAATCTTCATGGAGAATACTTCGAAAAACAATGAAGTCTTTAAAAGCTATTTACCGTTTTGCCGTAGCTACGTTAATAAAATTAAATCGTTCCACATCGTAAGGTTATCCAACAAGCTAAGAATGGAATGTTTACGTTTCTTTTACTTATTAAAATGAGACTGGCTAGATTTGAACTTTTGCAGTCGATGTTTGAGACACACTGGAGAACTCTGCAGAAAACGAATTAACTGTACACATTCCAATTACGCCCTCGCCCGATGCGGCTGCGTGAAAGAAGCAGCGCAGTCTCATTATTTAATTGCCACATCTCGTACATGGATAATTCACGGTCTATGGTTGAAGCACACTAGACAATTCTGCATTGTAATCAATTTATGATAAAAAAAATAAAAGAAATAATAACAATAAATGTACTGTTTTCCCAAAACAATGGTAGTTTTATTATTTTCTCTGTTCTATTGACCTAGAGTAACTGATTCTTCAAAATAAGCAAGAATGTTAAAAGGAATCATTCTATTATTAATAGCAACCTATCTACTACATATGTTTCGCCGATATCACGGATCATCAGGCAGATTTTTCTGTATCGAAATGATATGATAGACGCTACCAAGGAATCGTTCATTAATAACACAAATCTGCCTGACGATCCGTGATATCGGTGAAACATATGTAGTAGATAGGGTGTTATTAATAACAGAATGATTCCTTTTAACATTCTTTTAATTGGCAAATAGTCGTTACGCAATGCGTTATCTTATAAGTGCTGATAACGTAGTTGTCGACAAGCGAGGTAGACGCGTTTCTCGGTTTGTCGTTCAGTATAGTGGACGAGAGAGAGAGGCGCTTGTTATCCGAAATAAGCAAGTTGAAAATACTGGAAGTCATAACTAGAGCGGTGACGAAAGTGGCAATACCATAGGCGGTACGGTAGAACGGGCAATTGGTGCGCAGTGAATGAGATCATTCACATCAAATACAATACGGTTCACGGTTAGTGTTTATAATAACTTCACACAAACATGTCGCGAAAGTCTGTGCCGTTTGCTATGTCGGTTAGAAAATACATAGCAGAATTTCCCGATTTAAAGTATGATGGATGTGCAGTATTGTGTTTGGTTTGTAATAAGCGACTTATAATACGGAAGACAGACAATTGTAAAAAACATGTGAACAGTGCAATACATAAACTGAACAAAAGAAATGAAATACCTTATGTAACATTCCTTTATGACTTTTTATTTATGTTGACTGCATGTAATTTGCCGCTTCGTTTAATCAGCAAACGCCCTTTTCAAGTGTTCTGGAATAAATATCTGCCAAATTATAAATTACCTGCAAGAAGAACTTTACAGAAACATTTGCCGCGTTTAAGAGAGAGGCTTGAAAATATAGCAAGAAGAGAATTGCATAATAAAAATGTGTGGATTACTGTAGATGAGACTACTGATTTAAAAAAAAATAGTATAATAAACGTAATCGTACGTATTTTATCAGCCAACACATTTTCACAGCCCTATTTGTTAGCCTGTAAACGTATACAAGCATGTACTGCGGCAAATAATAATGAACACCTTAAAGAAATTTCACATTCATAGTACTCAAGTCTGCATGCTTGTAACAGATGGTGCTGCTACTATGTTACTACTCGGACGTTTACTAAAAGTAACTTTTCCTAAATTAATACACATAATTTGTGTACTCCATGCTCTTCATTTAGTTGCTGAAAATGTTAGAAGTAGTTATAAAAACGTTGATCATTTGATTGGATCCACCAAACAAGTGTTTCTTAAATCCCTTAAACGACTTAAAGAATTTCATAAAACTTGTCCAGATATTTAGGAACCACCGGAACCCATTCTTACACGATGGGGCACGTGGCTAAATGCAGCTTTTTATTACCATAAGAATTTTCACAAAGTTAAATCCGTTATATCAAAATTTAAGCAATCAGAGACAGTCAACATCAATTTGAAAATCCCCAAATTCTGGAAGATCTGCATACAATATATAACAATTACCATCCATTAGTAGAAGCAATTACAAAACTTCAAAACGAAAACGATTCGCTGCCCTTAGACGCATCACTATGCATAGTGCAAAATGTGACCGCTAATTTGCATAGTTTAACTGACGCTGCTGGTGTACGAGCTCATCAAAAATTATTAAGTGTTTAAAAAAAAAATCCTGACTTGCATGTTTTACGAACTATTTATGACACATGTGCAAATAGTGAGCGCTGGAATGGTTTTGAACAACAGCTTCTTTCTGCCAAAATTACATCAATAGACGCCGAACGATCTTTTTCTCTATACAAAAACATTTTCTCGTCGCGAAGGACGTCATTTACAGAAGCAACCGTAGAGACGTATGCAATGATGCAGATGTACAGTTACTTCCACAACACATTACCAGGGTTATGAAATTACATATTACTAGGTAAGCACTAATTATGTAAGAATAAGTCTAGACACGGCACTGCTACGGACACTTTCGCCGCAGTTTATAATTTACACTTAAACACCAACCGTGAACCGTATTGTATTTGATGTGAATGATCTCATTCACTGCGCACCAATTGCCCGTTCTACCGTACCGCCTATGGTATTGCCACTTTCGTCGCCGCTCTAGTCATAACAGCTCAGCCTTTTTAAAGCGCATAGTATCTCACTTTCAGTAAAGTTTGGAATACGAAACGTTGAATAATTGTCATATATATACACGAATAAATAAATTTATTATGAACGTTATTACAGTATTGCACAGGTTTCTGACTAGCTTGAGCACCGCCACAATTGCAAATAGGAAAGGGAATTAAAAGAGTTAATAATGTTAATGTATCAGAGGCGCAGGACGGGTGTCAAGCTGCAAGAAATATTATTAACGGGAATAAAACAACAGGGCTGCCATTATTACAATAAATTTATAATAGAAAATAATAGAAATAATACATACATTGTTTTTTTCTCTGTCTTACTGATCTAGAATTACTGGTGCTTCAAACATAGTAATTAGAAAAATTCAGTTCCTGGCAGTAATATCTATTAATGTCGACAAACATTTCTCTTTTAGATCGTTTACTGCTGTATGGTATACAAACGGGATATTCATCTTTCCATCTATATGATGTGAGTATGCGTACAGAATTTGCTTCAGCGAATGTCCAAAACATTTCCAAATTCTCACAGACAAGGGGGTTCGGATAGATCGCTATTTTCTGGATTGACGTTGAATTATTTAAAAATATTTTCTCAATATTATTGGCCTCTGCGCTTACGAATTCTATCTGTGTACTATTTAAAAAATTCAATTCTCTGAGCATATTGCATCTAAGGAAGACACGTTGAAGTGCTGGATGGGAAAATGTTTCCTCCTGAATATAATAAATATAATTCCTAGATAAATCTAAGTTCTTTAATCTTTTCACGCCGACGAACTCTTTTCCCGTCAATTTAGTTAATCTGTTTCCTGAAAGGTCGAGATATCTTATTTTGGTGTTGTAAAACCAGTTCTTATCAATATGTGTTAATAAATTCCCCTTAAACGATAAAAATTCTACACTGACATTTTCAAATCCCCCAACGGCGATATAATCGATTTTGTTATTTTCCAAATCGAGTATGAAACCATGCCAATTAGAGAATACATCTTTCTTAACAGTATTAAGAGGATTTCTTGTTATAAAAATATTCCGTAACTTCAATAAATTGTTAAAGAAGTGTGGTTGAATTTCATGAACGTTAGAGTTCCTCATGTATATGTCACTCAATTTGGGCATATTACTGAATGTTCTTTCTTCGAGAGTTTCTACACATGACTCTATATATATGTCTTCAAATAACTCGTTTGAGATACACCCGTTTATTACTTTTCTATATAATCTTCCGCTGATATGTACGTTCATCACTGTGTTATTAAAAGTGTTACAAATAGATTCACAATTGTCCATCAGAGCAACAACAATTACCACGAAAAAACTCTTCCGAAAAGTGCACTGTTTCATTTTACCGACCGTATGGGCAAACATCAACGAAATAATTGTATGTGAGTAGGAATTTGCGAACGTTTAAATACAAAAATATAAGTGCAGAAGGTTAAACTGTTATCTAATCGATATATTAGTTATCATATTGGGACAACCAAATCCTTTACTTCTAAGTAAATAATTATTAATGTCAAATAAACTTCTGCGTTCGCAGTAGCGTGTAGCCTTGCCTGGAAGGCTGGATAAGATAATAAAGTAAATAATGTACGAGGGAGCGTTTTTATATTCGCGGAATGGGGGCCAAGGGGTGGAAATAAAAAAACCAAATTATTTTTCTTTTTCAATATATTCACCTGCAAGACGGATACATTTTTCACATCTTTCAATTAATTTATTTATACCCTCATAAAAAAATGATTTCTCTTTATCTGCAAAATACGCCGAAACTGCCTCCTTGACTTCATCATCGGCAGTAAATTTTTTACCCCGCAGCTCTTTTTTCATTTTCGGAAACAGGTAATAATCACTCGGGGCCAGGTCTGGGCTGTAGGGTGGGTGATTCACAATTTCGAAGGCCACCTTATGCAGGGCAGCTAACGCAACGCGGCTCTTGTGGACGGGCGCGTTGTCGTGCAAAAGCAGAACACCTTTTGTCAATTTTCCCCGTCTTTTCTCTTTAATGGCTTCTTTTAGTCGCTCTAATATTGAAGCGTAATATTCTCCGGTTATAGAAACACCTTTATCTTTATAATCAATTAACAATATTCCTTCCGAGTCCAAAAATACCGTTGCCATGAGTTTCCCAGCTGATTGTGACACTTTAAATTTCTTGGGAGGTGCTGTGCCCTTTTTATGCCACTGCCTGGAGTCTTGTTTGGACTCAGGTTCACAATGATGAACCCAAGTTTCGTCTCCAGTAACAATTCCACTCAATACACCATCCTTGTCTTCATTACAGAGGTCCAAAAATGCACGCGAACACTCTACGCGCTGTTGTTTTTGCGGCGGCGTGAGCATTCTCGGCACCCATCTTGCGCTGACCTTAGACATGCCGAGATGATCGTGTAGGATTTTAAAAATTGTTGTATCGGATACTCCAACCATTTCTGCGAGTTGTTTCTTCTTCAGTCGAGCATCTTCGAGTACAATTTGTTCAACTTTTTGGATAAGTGCTGGCGTGGTCACCTCAATGCTTCTGCCCGGCCTCGGGTCGTCTTCAAGGGATTCCCTTCCTTGTTTAAATAAACTATGCCACTTGTACACCATGGTTTTTCCTGGACAAGAGTCGCCGTAAACCAATGACATCTCATTCATTATGGTCGCGACTGATTTTCCTTGCCTGGTAAGGAACTTTATAACGATACGATATTCGATTTTTTCCATATTTCACTTTTCACTCCTGATTATGTTACTTGGTTGACGATAGCTCAAAGACTAACTGTCTAATAACAATGAAACTTCGTATTTATACTAATCATGAGTCGCTGCACAGGCCACGCCCCCAATGCGCCTACTCACCCCTCTACAACACGCTCATTCCGCGAATATAAAAACGCTCCCTCGTATGTGGTTAGGTACCCTATTATTTTTTACGTGTTGATAATCGTTAGGTAAAGATGAGGAGTAATATTGTATCATTAGTTTACTTTCATTTGTTCATTCAGTAAAATGTTTACGCCGGAGTGAAAATGTGTTTGTATATTTAGAAACGAGCGTTCTACGTCTAATGAAGTAATTTCGCTAACTTAAAAAAAGTCCTTCGTATCATTTTCACACTCTTGGTGAGCTTTCAGACGATGTGCTATACTGCTCAAAACATTTAGAGGATATTTAAAAAAAAAATAATAAAATAAATAATATAAGATACGCAAATATTTTTGTATTGCAATTATAACGCTTTTAAACAAGAAACAGAATGCATTGACAGGTATCAATATGTATAGCACTTCGGTGCAGCGCCTGTGCGCACCGCCACTACTTGAGCATGTAAAAATGTGTATGCAAGCGATCTCGACTACAGTTTTTTTATTGTGAAATGTACACAAAGTGTTTTATTTTGTCCCTTAGTGTAATATTTATTCTTTTGTAATTGTAAATAAGCTTTCATATTGTTAATAGAGACTTTTAGAGATTATTAACGTTGTTAAAGGGAAGTAAATATGCTTTATTATAGGCGGATGTTCACATCTGATGATATTCATCGTTAACGGTGTGTACGAACACTTTTGTGACTGACTACATTTTGCGTTACTAACAAATACCCTGATTAGCACAATTTTCATTCATGTTTATTCGTTAATTATTGCACATAGTAATTATTCCGCCACAAAATGCCTCATTCAGACGTTCACAAGACAGCCAAAGTCCAACTCGTCCTTTAACTACCATTACAATTTGGGTTGGCGATATACAAAATTTTCCAACAGCGTTTTTTTATAGTTTACACTATGTATTTCGTTTGTAATTTTGATGGGGACAGTGGTTGATTACGAAGGTAGTTTGACAACTAGTGAGAATGGAAAAGAAAAGGAATTTTTTAAATATAAAATAATTTTTATTTTTCAATATATTCTCCTAAAAAAGCAATACATTTATTCCAACGGTGCTCCAATGCCCTTTAAAATGCCCTCTAAAATGCGATTCCGGAAGGCTGGCAAAATACTCATTTAGACGAAAATTTCTTTTCACCTAGTGCCGTTTTCAATTTTGGAAAAAGGTGGAAGTCGAAAGGGGCTAGATCCGGCGAATAAGGCGCATGTGGTACTAATTGGAAATTCAACTCGTGGATTTTGGACATCGCAACTGTGCTGGTATGCGAGGGAGCGTTGCCTTGGTGAAACAGAATCTTTTTCTTTGCCATTCCTGGCCGTTTAGCACGAATCTCAACAGTTAATTTTTGTAGAAGTTCTGCATAATACTACTGTCCGTTTATTGTGGCACCTTTCTGAAGGTAATCAATGAGCAAAATGTCCTTCGAATTCCAAAAAATTGATGCCATCACCTTGTTTGCTGATAAAGTGGTTTTCGCTTTCTTTGGCGGTGCAGAACCACGTTTTAACCATTGTTTTGACTGTTGTTTAGTTTCGCCTACAAAAATCAACCAGATTCCGCTTATAAAGGTCCAAACACTCATTGGAAATGCGCAAACGAGTGAACTTTTGATTAGTCATAAGCAATCGCGGCACCCATCTTGCCGAAAGCTTGGAAAGGCCCAATTCTTTCGTTAAAATGTGGCGTACGCGTTCTGTTGAAATGTTTACCATGTCTACTATCTCTCTCACTTTGAATCGTCGATCTTGCGTAATAATATTATGGATTTTTATAATCATTTCCTTAGAAGCCACGATTTAGGGTGCCCCAGAGCGCGCTTCATCAACACAACTTGTTCTACAACGTTTAAATTCATTTACCCATATATTTATTGTGGTGGATGATGGAACAGATTCACCTAATGTTTCCCGTAACTCATCTTTTATTTCGGTAGCTTTTATACCCTTAATTACGAAGTATTTATTTACGGCACGTTACTCTGCTTTTTCCATTTTGACATATCGACGTGTTGCTTCTTCTTCAATCAGCTGTCAAAAATAAACTAATCAACCGATTTATCTAAATATCGGAATGTAAACATATAAATAGGCTACCTAAATTATAGTGCATTTGTTTTACCAATTAGAGCGCCACCTATGTGTCATTGTCACTACTTGCCAAACTATCTTCGTAACTTAATCGGTTAAGGTTGATATATTCCCACAATAATATTCGTTTTCTGTGTACGTATTTAGACAAACTAAGTTGTCATCATCAGCAGATAATTAAACGGTGTCGCACTGGGAAATTATGGCATAATCTGTACCGTCGATAGCCAAAACGCACACTGTATATTCGTTTCACAGAATTTTAAAAATTGTATTCTAGTTAATCTGGTACGTAGACTTCCGCGGTCGTGGTTCATGCTATCTGCTTCTGGGCTTCCGGGCTGGAACCGCGTCTCTTGTAGATCTGCCGACGTTTCGTACCCATTTGTATGGACCATCTTCAGGGTCGAACTACTGCACTGAAACAGTTTCAGTTTCAGTGCAGTAGTTCAGCCCTGAATCCCAGAAGCAGATAGCATTGTATTCTAATCTTAGGCTATTCTAAAAAAAGTGCCTGCGTGCGTTTACTACATCCTACATTGTATAAGAGGTCAAAGAGAGATGAGTTTTGGGTAGGTCCCATATCAGTGTTCAACACATTGGAATGTATGTGAATGCACCCTTTGTATACTTGCATAAATCGTTAATAACTTATTGTATTTATTGTTTTTGCAAAGCTTACCTTAACTGGCACTTGCGTATTCATCGTCATGTTGATCTGCAGTTCGGAAATTGACGAACCATCCTTTTGAATTGTTACGTTACCGAAATGGCCTCCCATATTTGCATCGTATGAATATTGAAAGACATTTGGACAATTCACAACCGGATATTCAATTTGCGCAGCTGAACGTGATATAAATGAATGAAGACACACCACTGTCAGTAAATTAAGAATCCATTCCATTTTTAAATTGGTATCTGTAATAAGAAAAGAGCGAATGTAAAATAAATAATATAGTAACCTAGATATCACACTACGCGTTCATTTTTATTTATTACATGAATAACAACCAATAAGAATAGCAGATCTATTGCATTGACTTGTTGTATCGCAAAAAGAGTTTTATACATGTTAATAGACATGTCAGATATAAATAGAGTGCGGAAATTCCGTCGGTGCTTCATTAGACATGCACCGAGAACATAGAAAGGGTTTCGTTGCTGATATGAATCTATGTAAAATCGTGTGTTTCTTTGTTCGAAGTTGTTCACTTGTATTATGGAGCTCTGCGCGTTATAAGCCTGCAGAAACGAGTGTCCACTCATTGGCGGCGATCATATAATTCGAAAGCGGTCGGATATACCTGAAGTCGAGATTGATATGGGTATGGTATGTGTATTAATGCCGGATTAGATTGATGATGGAGACGGTGTTCTTTGTTATGTTCAACGAGTATTAATAGGTATCTTAGCCGATTTTCGACATTAGAATACACTGGTACTATTATTAAATGTATTGTTTGCAATATCGACATTTTACCGTACAGTATTTTTGTGTGTAAAAAACATGTTAATAGCAAACAACACCGATTAAATGCGCAACACGATGTACCATATTATAAATTTCTCTATGACTTTATTTTTATGTTAAGTGTGTGCAACATTCCACAAAATATTGTAGACAATGATGAATTTCAAAACTTTTGGGGGAAATACGTTCTGTAATGGAGATTGCCAAGTTAATTACAGTATAATTTTCTTCTGGTGAAAACGATTACGTATCAAATAAAAACAGAGTTAAAAGATCAAAAATATGGCTGACGGTAGATGAAACAACGGATGCAAGAAAGAATAGTATTTTAAATGTGTTAGTGCGCACTTTAAAAAGTGGTGAGAGTTCTTTGGCTCTTCTTTTACGTAGTAGAATATTACAGAAGACAAACGTGAAAAGATTAGTAGAAACTATAAAACATACTTTTGAAAAGTTCAATATATTAGCAACCCAACTTGTATTGTTGGTAACAGATGGGGGTTCGAATATGGTTAAAACTGGATAGTTACTAAAACAAACTTATCCTCATTTGCTTCATGTAATCTGTTTGCTCCATGCATGTCATCTTGTAAGTGAATTTATTAAAAAACAGTTATCCAAAAGTAGACTACTTTGTAGTTTCTACCAAAAAAGTTTTTATTAAATCTCCAAAACGGATTCGTGAGTTTAAACAGGCTTATCCAGACATTTCTCAGCCACCACAGTCGGTATTGACGAGAGGGGGAACGTGAGAAATGAGGGATTTGTACATATTATCAAACCTTGACGGACATTCCTCAGCCATCACAGTCAGTATTGACGGGATAGGAAACGTGGCTGAAAGCAGTTTTATATTACGAGAAATTTTTAGACATTATTAAACCTTGTATCTTAAATTTAAATTCGAAAGATGTTCACGCAATTTCAGTAAGTTATTGGCTGGTTTTAGATATCGAAATCCATACTCAAATAGAGCAAATTTCCGAAAATTACTCAATTCTTTTAGATACTATTTCCAAATTGGAGGGCACAGAACTGTCATTATATGAAGCGATAAATATAATATACGAGGGTAGTTTGACAAGTAGTGAGAATGGAAAAGAAAAACAAATTTTTAAATACAAAATAATTTTTATTTTTCAATATGTTATCCCAAAAGAGCAATACATTTATTCCAACGGTGCTCCAATGCCCTTATGCCGGAAGGCTTGCAAAATACTCATTTTCGAAGATGATAAGCTCGTCGTTAGACGAAAATTTCTTTCCACCTAGTGCCGTTTTCAATTTTGGAAAAAGGTGGAAGTCGGAAGGGGCTAGATCCGGCGATTAAGGCACATGCGGGACTAATAGGAAATGCAACTCGCGGATTTTGGACATCGCAACTGTGTTGGTAGGCAAGGGAGCGTTGTCTTGGTGAAACAGAATCATTGTCACTACTTGTCAAACTATCCTCGTATTACCTCAAAGCCTCGTTAGGAAATCTAACAGATAGTATAGGAAGATTAACAACCGATAAATTGTGTGCGGTTATAAATAAGAATCCCGATTTTCAAACTATAGTGAGTATAGAAAAGAGTTTAACTGAAAACTGAATTGCGAACGTCCTTTCCAAATTTTTCTCGTTGGCCCATCTAGCGAAGCGAAAACGAAGCGGATGGTCATGCGGCTTCACCTCTTGAACCAATTGAACTTTGTAAGGCGTTATATCGCGATCTTTTTGCAAAATTCGACGTGAAATGTTCAATTCTTGAGAACGATGACGAGTTGATGTTGATGGGTTCTCACGCACACTCTCAGCCACAGCTTCGATATTTTCGGGTGTACGCACTGTACGAGCACGCTCACGTCTTGGCGCATCAACAATGAAACCAGTTTCACGAACTTTAGCAATAAACTTGCGTATACCAGGCACTGTTGGTCCTTCTCTGCAACCAAATTTTGTACGACATTTTCTTGCAATTTCCGACCAATTGTCTTTGTTTTGGAAATAAATTTTCAATAAATCCCAATGTTGCTCAAGCATAAATCGATTCATTTCGTTCAGTGGAGATAATATACTAAATTTTGTGACAGAATAGAATGACATAAGTATTGCCAGATTCGAAATAACCGTTGGTTCAAATTTAAACTGATAGATGGCCCACCCGATATATATATACATATATACAGACTTGTTCATTCTAGAATTAGATATGCGCTGTCCACAAGTGGAAAGAGTGCAGTTAGGTTAAAGCGCGCGAGAAAGGAGGATAGAATATCTCTCACTGGCAGTTTCGTTTTCTCCCACTTTTGTATTGCAAACAACTTCCCCTACTTTCTCGCGTGTTACGCGTGAGAATGTCTGAAATCAGTCTTCACCAGCGACATGATGTGTGTAGGTCGGGGCTGTAAATCATTATGCATTGACAATACGTACCTACATTTTTGAATTGTATAAATTATTTGATGCATTTTATTTGAATCTTTTAATAAAATGCAACATGGCTATTTTCTTGAAATGTTTTGCCGTTTGGCGTGAAACTAATAAAATATTCTTGAAATAAATGAAATAGAAAATTCTAAAAATTAAAAAGATTTTCAAACAATGAAAAAATTAAAAGAAACTTTTAAAAATCCTAGTGTAGAATACGACGAACTGTTAGAGGTTTTACGTCAACTACTTCAGATATTTGTTTACTAGAAAAAGAAGGTTCACGCGAGAAAGTAGGGGAAGTTGTTTGCAATACAAAAGTGGGAGAAAACGAAACTGCCAGTGAGAGATATTCTATCCTCCTTTCTCGCGCGCTTTAACCTAACTGCACTCTTTCCACTTTTGGACAGCGCATATCTAATTCTAGAATGAACAAGTCTGTATATATATATATATATATATATATATATTCATACTTAATACCTAACAGGTACAGTAACCTAAACCAGTGTACCTAAATGGAATATGAGCTGTTTTTAAAGGAAACAACATTTATTACTCTCTTAAAAGTAAATCCCCTAAATGCCCTTTTAAAATTAGATTCTTTCTGAGAACTTCATTAATAATACATTAAGGGAAAATACACATAAATATATTTAAACTAAATTAATATAAGTACCATAAAATATTAAGCCCTTCCTTCTCAGAACTATCATAATATATTTACATTTGAAAATATCAATTACCAGATGTAGAAAGTCATTACCGATTTTCTTAACAGATGTCGCTAGACTAAGTATACAATGTTATAAATTGACGCATGTTATTTTATTCTATTGGCATCAAGTTTCGAAGCCATACATGTTATATTTTGCGCAAGTAACACCGTCATAGATTTATTATCTCTTTGAAAATGTCGAGTTTCGTTCCTGAAAATGTACATTTGCGGCACGTATTACTTTTTATAATTAATTAAAAGAAAAAGGCGGCAAAAAGTCATCATTTGCTGGTAGAAATTTACTGTGAGCATGCTCCAACCATAAAAATACATGAGACGTGCTTTAGACAATTCGAAAGTTGTGATTTTGATGTGCAAGACAAAGAACGGTCTGATAGATCGAAAAAATTTGAACTATAGGAGTTATTGGATAGAGATCCAACCCAAACTCAAATCGATTGGCAGAAGCGTTAAATATGACCCAAGAAATGATTAGTGACCGATTATGAGCAATGGGAAAAATCGAAAAAATGGGTGCCGCATCAACTGAATGAATGGAAAATCGAAAAATCGTCTGTGGAATGCTGTTTCAAAGGTATGATTGGAAGTAATTTCTGCATCAAATAGTGACGGGCGATGAAAAATAGATTTTTTCGAAAACCCTAAGCGCCAAAAATCTTAATTATTCCCTGGCGAAGCCTGTCCATCGACTACAAAGCCAAATCGATTAGATCGCAAGGCAATGCTCTGTATTTGGTGGGAGCAGAGCGACGTGGTGTTTTACGAACTGTTAAAACCTAGTGAGACACTTAATACTAATAGCTACCGACAACAAATTATCAATTAGAACCATGTATTGATAGAAAAACGACCAGAATATGCCCGAAGACCCGGTAAAGTGATTTTACAGCCCGATAACGCCCCGTCTCATACAGCAAAACTGGTCAAAGAAGCATTGAAAGCACTTGGATAGGACATAATAGCGCACCCACCGTACTCTCCAGATCTCCCCCATCCGACTATCAACTTTTCGCATCAATGGGACATGCACCTGTAGAGCAGCCGTTCGTCAATTTCGAAGAAGTTAGAAAATGCCTCGATGAATGGTTTTGCTCAAAGAACAAACAGGTTTTTAGGGATGGCATTCATAAATTGCCTGAGAAATGAGCAGAATGTGTAGAACCAAATGGCCAATGTTTTGATTAGATACATTTTTCCATTTTCTTGAAAATCATGTTTTTTACGAAAAAACCGGTAATAACTTTCCGGTATACTTGGTAACTAAGCTCTTTGAATGAAATTAAAAATAAAAATATAAAATGAAGATATTCTATCCAAAAAGTTACGCGTACCATTACAATTTCCTATGTATATTTTGAAATCGTTTAATTTTATTTAAGAATTTTAGTAGTTTCTTGTTTGTGTCGTCAGTAATCCATACATTACCTGCATTTTATGTCTTTTCAATACAGACTTGAAAATTGTACATGTCTTTTTAAGATTGTCCATTCCTCAAGAGCCCTGTTAAAATGAGTAGTCAATAGAAACTGTGTATTGAAATTTTGGATCATACCGTATAATAATATACTCGAATACACTGTAATAATATTCACTAACGTACTATAATTAATTACTGTTTTTTAGAAACCAATTTAAAATGAAGTTAATGTTTAGATAACATGTTTTAAGTCACTGCAATCTTACTATAGAATGTTAAAGACTAATTACTAATTATACTTACTAGCCACGGATGAATCTAGCGCTCAAACTTTTATAAGAACGTTACCACAACTGCATCACAAATCCTTCAACTTAACATTAAACGAGAAAAAAATCCACATTTAAACTTAGTAACAATTCCACCGATAAAAACAAACGATCGAATTACGAATTCATGCTGCAAATAGTAAATTTAAGGCCTTTCCGATAAACAGAAGCCACCGCGAACACGCGCGTGTTTTAAACTAAACACTGAATTCGTTATCTCGAAAGAAATTGCCGAACATGCCTTTCGATCAAACAGCGAGACACATAAATAAATGAATGTCATTTCACAACAAGCACGCGTTATAATGTAATGCACGGTAGCAATTGCTGTCATCAGAGCAACGGAATGATTTCGGAGACTACACGAACACAGCAAGGTTAGACGTCGGGAAAATCCGAAAAACCTCGCTTCGACATGGACAGGATGCGGTAATGAGTTACAATACCGTACACCTCATCGACTACACTAAATCGATTTATAATATAAGCAAGATGTTTACCAACAAATTATGTAGTAATTATTAGATGCGATTAACTTCGTAAACTAGTTATTCTGTAATTAATTCCTAGAATTTTGTAAGACACATTATATCGACGCATCTTTAACTACTACGGAAGTTAGGAAAATACGCGAATTTGTAGATCTGGCTTTCTTGAACGTCGCGACCTTATGAAAGTTTAATGACCGAACAGAGTTCAAATTTACTTCGGAAAACAAATTTTATGTTCCTTTTCTATATTAACGCTAAAGCGGGGATATTTAGGCACCAAACATTGGCAGCGCGCGAAGCTGATACGGATGTATCCGTTCCTAATCTGAATAAATTTCAGTCATCTTTACTACCAGCCGCTTGTATTTCGAGAATAGCAAACAAACAAAAATTTTATTATCGAAAACAATTTTATTGCTTTTCAAAATATTCTCCTTGAAAATCAATGCATTTTTTGCATTCGCTTAAACCAATCCGAAAAACATTGTTGCCACTGTGAAGGTGTTATCTCCAAAATATGAGTTTTGAATGCCTTGACTGCTCCTTCCAGCGTAGAAAACCGTTGACCACGAAGTTTATTCTTCGCGTGTGGGAACAAAAATAAATCACAGAGCGTTAGATCAGGGCTGTACTGCAGATGACTCATCAATTCAATGTTTTGCCCTGTCAAATATTCAATTGTTTGAACTGACCTGCGGGAGTTCGCATTGTCATGGTGGAGAATGATCTGTCGTTTTTGATTTGTTTTCCTTATTTCTTCAAAAACTTTTGGCAAACAAATAGTTGTGAACCATTCGGAATTGATCGTTCTACAACTTTCTAAATATATTCGAAAAAATAGGCGACCATTTGTTTTGGCTCATCTTGGAATACCCACACAGTCGACTGCTGTTTACTATCGAGCTCATACGTATAGATCCAAGATTCATCACCTGGGGCGACTTTATCAATGTTCTTTGAAGCAGGATCTTATGCACGCTGGTGCTCTAATAGCTAGAGATGCCCCTCGATCTGACGGTATGTCACATGACGGTCTTGCACTATCAATTCAAACACTGCATTAATGTTTTCATAACAACATTTATGGGATGACCTTCACGAAATTCATCGTCCAAAGAACGCCGTCCAAGTTTGAATTCACTATACTGTAGTTTTCGATGGAGCTTCATCGTCATATAAAGAATTCAGCTCGTCGATGCGTTCTTGTTGAGATAATCCACGTCGAAAGTTATGAATACCATTTTTTCGCTTAGCATTTTTTCAGTTAAGTATAGTTAAAGCGCATAATTTAATCTTCCTTTCGTGGCATAAAATATTACTATTGAACGTTACTAGGCAATGCACAATTAATTGTTTCTGTTCTGACTTGTTAGTTTTTTTCCTAGATCCTATAGTATTTAAGTAAATACAGCGTATTTCAAAAAGAATATAAGTATTACAAAGTATTATTTTGTCCAAACTATCGACCGCTGTGACTCGGCTCGGTTGTTGGAGAAACGAATGCATAGTCTAGTTTATTTAATAGCCGCTAGATGTCTATCTCTCCATTTTTCTTGGTAACCGTCATATGTTTAAAATGACTACTCCGCAGTAGAAATCATTTTGTGTTCTCGAGTTTGTGAAGTACAATTCCGTGATTACAGTGCGAAGACGTTCCAGGTTGAGCTACCAAATTGATCCTCCGAATGGGTGGAACATTCGAAAATGGTATCGACAGTTTGTAGATACAGGATGTGTATGTAAAGGAAAGAGTTCTGGCCGCCCTCGTGTTTCGGAAGAAAATGTTGCACGAATTCAAACTGCTTTTCAACGTAATCCTTCAAAATCAACTCGTCGTCACAGTCGGGAGTTACAACTGCTTACAACAACAATTTGGCGTGTTTTGAGATGTCGATTGGTTATGAAGACGTACAAGTTATAGTTGTTACAAGCTCTGCGTCCTGATGACAAATGGAAACGTGTGGCATTTTGTAACGAGATTCACGATGCTATTGAAAATGATAACACTTTCGCACACCACATCGTGTTCAGTGATGAAGTGACTTCCCATGTTAGTAGTCTGGTAAACAAACACAATGTTCGAAATTTGGGGTCTACAACATATGCAACCATTGAACATGTACGAGATTCGCCTAAAATCAATGTGTTTTGGGCGACATCTCGATCATCTGTTTACGGTCCATTCTTCTCTGATGGAAACACGGTTACCGGTCAACAGTATCTCGTTATGTTACAAAACTGGTTGTTTCCGAGGCTGCACGAAGACAACTTCATTTTTCAACACGACGGGGCACCCCCTCACTGGAGTCACCAAGTTACTGAACCGTTGGATTGGTTGTCAAGGAGCTGGCGACTTAGCATGTCTCAGCTGGGCTCCACGGTCATCGGATTTGACACCCTGTGACTTCTTCCTGTGCGGTTTCGTTAAAGACAACGTTTATGTACCATCACTACCACAGAACCTGGAAGAGTTGAAGAATCGGATTCGTACTGCCATAACATCAGTGATGAATGACATGCTTGCCCGAGTATGGGAGAAATTTGAGTATCGATGTGATATTGTTCGTGTCGCTGATGGAGGACATATTGAACATCTTTAATCTGAACTTGAGAGGTTCGTAAATACGTGTGTAAAGTCTCATATTGATATGTCTTAAAGTTTAATAACTATATGCATTCGAAATACGTATATTCTTGTTGAAACATCTTGTATTGTGGTAAAAATTGACACTGATTGCATTCGTTTTACTTTGCACTACTTTTTCGAAATAATTGCAATTAAGTATATCAAGTATCCACATTTCTTTGTTCACAATTGGTGTATCGGTTATTAGGAGACGTAGAACAACAGTCGGATAGGCAATGTTTAGCAGAATTTATCGATTGGAATTATTCACTGAAAATGAACATCTTTAGAATCTCTTAAGAACACTCACGATAGATTTCCATTTAGTGAAAACCACGTAATGTAGGTACTTTCGAATTTATCAGAATAGATAAAGTTGGGCGGTTCTTAAAATTTCTTAATTTCATTAAAGCAAAGCCTATGTTTTACAAATTTTGTTTATTGTAATTTATTTTACGTATAATATTTTTATTGTGTTTATATCGGCCACACAATGTTTTCTATCCATTCTAAATACGGGTAGACTATTGTATAGACTCCAGGACTGTTTACTTCACCACATTGTAGTCCAAGTGAGGTAATACCTATTATGTAATGACTACAGTACACGTCTTTAGCATATATTTGTAATGGACCTCCAGAATCCCCCTGCAATAAAGATAATATTTGTCAAAAATAAGATAATAATGATAACAATAGAAAAGATTAAAAAATAAAATGATTTTAAAAACAAACGAATTACATAGTCAGTCAGGGTCGATAACTCTAAACCAGGTATGGGCAACCTGTGACATGTTGTGGGCCAAACTTTAATGTTCGCGGGCCGCGTTTAAAAGTAGTGCATTTTAAAATAGTGTTTTAAAGTAGTGTTCATAATTTTTAACGATATATATCAGACATGAAATAATAGGACAATGTCTCGCGGCTGGACATTGTCGCATTATTTCATGTCTGATATATATCGCTAAAAATTATGAACACTACTTTAAAATGCACTACTTTTAAACGCGCCCCGCGAACATTAAAGTTTGGCCCAAAACATGTCAAAGGTTGCCCATACCTGCTCTAAACCATCGAACTACCTCAATTGAGGGACTTTTATGCTACCACTACAGGACGCATGAGATTACTACCTACTCCGTATTATTCAATACTCAATTCAATATTATTCTAATAAATGCAAAGAATTTTTTTCTGGATAACAGAAATATTGGGTTGGCAACTAAGTACTTTCGGTTTTGTAGTATAAAATAAAATACTTTTTTTTTAAATAAAGAATAGTTTTTAATCAATTATATATTTTCCATTTTGCTCAATGTCTTTTTGCCATCTTTCTTTCAGCTGCATGATTCCGCGCTCATAAAATTTCTGGTCCTTATCAGCAAAAAACTGAACCAGGTGCGAGTGAAGGTCATCGTCATTTGTGAAAGTTTTACCATTCAAAGAATTCTGCAAACTTCGAAATAAATGGTAATCAGATGGTGCTAGATCAGGGCTGTATGGGGGATGTGGCATCACTTCCCAGCCAAGCTCCAATAGTTTCCCACGAGTTGCCAAAGATGTGTGAGGGCTTGCATTATCTTGGTGAAAAACTACACCTTTCCGATTTGACAATTCTGGCCGTTTATCTATCTAATTTTGTAGCTGTAATTAAGTGTAATAATGGAAAAGCAACACTCATGCACAGGCTTGCAGAGCCATAGGTCAATTGGAAGGTGGACGGAGACAGCGAGCTGTTGCAGAAGTTATTGCAGTTAGCCAAGGTGTGATTTCGCGTATGTGGAGTCGGTTTTTCGAAGCTTGAGATGTTCAGACAAGACGTGGACAAGTACTTCCAGCATCTACAACACCAAGAGATGATCGATACTTAACAGTATTTGCACGTAGAAACCGCACTCATAACGCAACGCAGCTTAAAAGTGAACTTGCTGCTGCTACAGGAAGAATAGTGTCAACTCAAACAGTAAGGAATCGTCTTCATAACGTTGACATGTATGTTCGAAGACCTCTAGTATGCGTTCCACTAACTGCTCTTCATAAAAGATCGCGAAGAATATGGGTTAAGCAGCGCAGAATTTGAAATCACGTTGACTGAATACAAGTACTGTTTTGCGATGATTACCTTAAATCCAGATAATGGGCGTATTTTAATTTGGCGTGAGTCTGGAACACGTAATCAGTCACAATCTGTTCGAGAAAGGCCGCAATATGAAGGTGGGAGTGTAATGATATGGAATGGGATAAGCGCAGCAGGTCATACAAACCTTTATGTGATACAGGGGGTTATCGAGCTCCTAAAAAATAAAGCAATATATACACTCCAGGAGTTCTACAGTACGGATTACGAGGATTTTCAACACCTGATCTTGGGACGATAGGAGAATTCTTTTCGGGCCATTATTTACCCATTTTTTTGATTTTTTAATTTTTTAATTTTGATTGTGATTTAGTTGTATTTTCTTGTTTTCACTTTTGACAATTTTCTTATTTGCAATATTCTTTTATTTATATTAATATATGTACCATATACACTTAAATGTATTTTTGTTTTATTTTTATCGTGTTTTTCAATTTTAATGTTATTGACAATTTCAAATTTATTGTACAACCATTTACATTGTATAATCTTTTTGAATAATAAATGAATACTAAATGCTGAATACTGAATACAGGGTAGCAACCTGACTGCTCAGAGGTATCTGGATGAAATTTTGAGGGCCATTGTTCTTCCGTACGCTGGCGCTATGGATGAAAGATTAATTTTAATGGATGACAATGCTCGTCCACATCGAGCAAACATCGTGAACAATTGATTAAACAATTGGGAATCAATAGAATGGACTGACCGGCAAATTCTCTCGATGATAATCCTATCGAACATGCTTGAAATGCCTTAGGAAGACGTGCTGCAGCAAGGAATATGTGACCGCGTACAATTCAGGAACTTCAAATGGCTCTCATAGAGGAATGGAATAATATTCCACAAGAATTTTTTGATGTCCTGATTCTATCAATGCCGATGAGATGTCAGACCTTTATTGCTGTTAGTGGAGAACATACACATTAATAATATATTTTTCGTAATTTTATCAATAAAACTTCTTATAGAGTCTCACAATTGTGTATTCGTTTAACGATATTTATTCACTCTAGTGCTTTACGAGGGTAGTTTGACATGTAGTGAGAATGGAAAAGGAAAACGAATTATTTAAATACAAAATAATTTTTATTTTTCAATATATTCTCCTAAAAAAGCAATACATTTATTCCAACGGTGCTCCAATGCCCTTATGCCATCTCTAAAATGCGATTCCGGAAGTCTTGCAAAATACTCATTTACAAGGATGATAAGCTCGTCGTTAGACGAAAATTTCTTTCCACCTAGTGCCGTTTTCAATTTTGGAAAAAGGTGAAAGTCGGAAGGGACTAGATCCGGCGAATGAGGCGCATGCGGTATTAATTGGAAACGCAACTCGCGGATTTTGGTACTGTAGTGTATCCAAGTTTCATCGCAAGTAACAAATCGCCTACAAAAATCAACCGGATTCCGCTTATAAAGGTCCAAATTCTCATTGGAAATGTGCAAACGAGTGAACTTTTGATCAGTCGTAAGCAATCGCGGCACTCATCTTGCTGAAAGCTTGGAAAGGCCCAATTCTTTCGTTAAAATGTGGTGTACGCGTTCTGTTGAAATGTTTACCATGTCTGCTATCTCTCTCACTTTGAGTCGTCGATATTGCGTAATAATATTATGGATTTTTATAATCATTTCCTTATAAGTCACGATTTTGGGTGCTCCAGAGCGCGCTTCATCAACACAGCTTGTTCTACCACGTTTAAATTAATTTACCCATCTACTTATTGTGGCGGATGATGGAGCAGATTCACCTAATGTTTCTTGTAACTCATCTTTTATTTGGGTAGCTTTCATACCCTTAATTACGAAGTATTTAATCTCCACACCATACTCTGCTTTTTCCATTTTAACAAAACGACGTGTTGCTTCTTTTTCAATCAGCTGTCAAAAATAAACCAATCAACCGATTTATCTAAATATCGGAATGTAAACATATAAATAAGCAGCCTAAATTACAGTGCATTTGTTTTACCAATTAGAGCGCCACCTATGTGTCATTCTCACTACTTGTCAAACTATCCTCGTAGTAGTTTTACACTGTGCACAAACAAGTTCAAAAGTGTCAATGCGTTCGGTTTCATATTTAAAAACGTTGTAGTTAAATATAAAAATATTTGCGATGTGCTACATTCTTCATTTATTTATTCTATTACCATTTTTCCAAACATCTCCTAATTGTTTTGAGCAGTGTAATTTAACGTACTCTAAATTCAACCATATAGTTGTGTAAATGAATATATTGAAAAAGTTCATGCTTAAAGAATCACTGACGTTACTAATACTATAACTACTGTTTACTTACTCCACATGTATCTTTGCCGCTCGTAAAAGACCCAGCACATGTACTAATAGCAAAATCTATTCCCCTTGGAAAGGCATATTTGTGACTGACTTTTGCTTCACAACTTTCCTTCGAAAACAGGTCTAAAGAAGCCAATAACAAATCGTCGCTGAAAACATCTTTTTCAGTTAGACCCCAACCAGTCACTAAAGCTTGTCCTTTGGAATCAATGTCTTTTTTTGTGTATAAGCAAGCCGGTTTAACATAGACACTCAGGTTAGCGGGGTTTTCTAATTCCAATAGAGCTATGTCATTATATTGCATTGGTAGCTTAAAATCTTCATGCGAATATATATTTTTGATTTTTATTTCTTGCGCATACTGGTCATCTCCAGAATCAATAATATTAATGTCTCCTAGACGCACTGAAACTGGCTTAAACCTTAAAAAAGAAACAAACATACTTTTCTATAAATTGTATTAGTGAAATTATGCGAATATATTGTAATCGAGTAAGAACAATAAATATCCCTTATGAGATCGTATAAGCTGCCCTATACATTGCTTAAATATACTTGTATATCTAAATCGAAATTTAAAATTTCAACTAAGTGACTGAATTCCTGAGAAAGAGAATACTGGTCAGATGCGTTGAAAGCTCTTTGGACTAAGGAGTTAATGACCTCTTGTTTTTGGGCTGGATAATGATGGGAAAGGCAGTTTAGATACTGGTCAGTGTGTGTGGGTTTGCAGTAAACTGAATGTTCTAGTTAACCATCCAGACGACGATTCACCAAGACGTCTAGGAAAGGAAGGGAACCTTTTGGTTCAGCCTCCATGGCAAAGCTTGTGGAATTGTGTTTTAAAATCGAGAAAAGCAAGGAAGTTATTTAAGGAATCCCGACCATGCGGACAAATAACGAAGGTGTCATCTACGTGTTTAAACCAACCTTTCGGTTTTAAGTTTGCAGGAGTGTAGAATTTGTTGTTCGAATGCTCCCATAAAAATATCGGTGATAACAGGATAGACAGGAGACCCGATAGCTGCACCCGACACTTGTTCGTAGCAACAGGCGATTGTAATTTGGGCCAATGATCATTATTTAGTCCTCGAAGATTAGTCAGGTAACATTCCTAGTATGTAAGTTGGGCCGAAGGATTTTAGGGATTAAAATTAAAAGCACTTATGTAATTAAGTAGGATAGGAATTAATATTCACAGGAACAGGATCTCCATTACTTAATTGTTTCTAGAAATTTAGGATTTTATTTATCTAATTGTTAATTTAATCCTTAGTGTGCGTGGTCAAGTTCTTTTGATTTTTCAAACGTATATTTTTTATAAATCAGATTTGCTGAAGTGTGGTGAAAGGAAATGGCGGTGTACCTCCAAACGTACTTCATGTAGGGCCAACAGTTTTACCGTTTGCGAAGAAAGTGATATAATTATAGTAAGGTAAAATTCTGAATATAACCATCCGTCAAAAGAAAGTGAAATTGATAAGAAAATTGTTAATAGTGCTAGCAAAAGGAAAGCGACAGAAGATATTTCACAAAGGCCCTCAAAACTTTGTCAAGTACTTCAGAATATGAGCGAGGTAAACATATCTGTGTCAGGCTTAAAATGTGCTAAACGAAATGTTTACAACGCCCGCAGAAAAAAAATCCACCTTTACCTCGATGTGCGATGGATGTACATACAGCCCTGGATGGTACCAACTGGAAAATAACGCAAGGAGAGAACTTTATAATCATAAACAATAGTACAAACAATTTAGTAGTATTTTCTTTTGCAAAAAATTTATCGTTCCTGTGCAACTGTGATAACATTTATATGGATGGAAGGTTTACGTATTGTACCAAATTTTTCAAACAACTTTTTACAATTCATGGATATAAAAATGGACAGTATGTTCCGCTCGCTTCTTGCTTACTTAAAGATAAATATGCGGGAACGTATGAACAGTGCATAAAGGCATTAGTGGATTTTTGCAGTTCAAGTAGTATGCAATTTAAACCAAAACAAGTTACTGTAGACTTTGAGAGAGCAATTCATGTGGCTGTAAAGAAAATTTGGTCTGATATTGTTATTGTTGAGTGTAGATTTCATTTAAGTTAGTCTTGGTGGAAAAGAATCCAACAATTTGTGGTGGTTAAAATATACATTTGGAATTCAATATTTGAACCCAAATGAAGTAGCTGATTGTTACGTCGAAGATTTGGTTGCTATGCAGTCGATTGATCCAAGAGTAGCAAAATTCATCGATTATTTGGTTGACACATACATCGATGAATAAGCTTTGTTTCCACCTGAACTTTAGGCTTCAAGATCATCAAGTATAGCTGGTACTACGAATGGATGCGAATTTTTCATTCGCATTTCAATTCCAGTTTTTACACTAGCCACCTTTCTTTGTACATATTTGTAGAAACATTGTTGGAATTTCAAGTAGATGTAAGTATTAAAATAAACAGTGTTCAAGTTATGAATAAACCAAATTCTAACACGGTAAATAAAGGTCTTTTCTAAATGATATGTTAAATTTATACAATGAAAATAAAATTATTCGACTGCTGTTTGTAAAAGAAGTTTCCCATTTTTGCATCACTAATTATAATACTTGTAAATACGAGTACATCTGTATCAAGAACAAATGTTTTTCATCTTATATACATATAAGGAAAATAAAATTATATCATTAAAGTATTTTGTTTTAATTAAAAACGGCCCAAATTACATATAGTCGAGGCGGGTTGGTGTGATCATTCAGCTCAACTTACGTGTTTACCTTTTCTAATTGCCTGAATATCGGCCCAAGTTACATCTGCCCGTAGCAACTGGAACGAAGCTGGAAATAGATAGAGGTTAAGCAAGTTTTTACCAAATCATCAGACTAGTCGTCAGCGTATAGGATTTGTCAGATTATTCATAAATTGGAAAACATAAATTATTTAGGTTGTTGAGTGAATACCATTTCAATTATGTTTAAATCTATACATAAATAAGTAATACAAATGAACAAATTTGTTGTCTACGCATTGAATAACATTTACAATATATAGAATTTCGGGTTAATAATTGATAATTCATTTAAGTACGTTAGTGGTGTAACTGAAAGGTCATATAATAATGTGGAGTTACTAGAAAGTGGACCTCCAGATCTACGAGGTGTGGCTATTAAATAACGAGACTGACGCTGGTACAGAAGAAGTGCGCATGCGCCAAACGCCAACGACTGACAGCTATTTATCGTGAAGCCTTCTCTTTCGAATGCAGTGCCTCTCGCCTCTGTAAAAAAGTCAGTATAGCCGCATTAGAGCTGTTTTTTTGTTTCGCCGGAAAAATGTTAAGTGTAACAATAGAGCAACGAATTGTTGTGAAATTTCACATGAAGCTTGGAAAAACCGCTACTGAAGCTTATAATTTATTGAAAGAAGTGTATGGCAATAAATGCCCATCTTCACCGAGAGCCAAGAAAGCTCGAATGAACAAATCCAAATTCAAAGCAATGATGATTGTTTTTTTCGATATTCATGGGATTGTGTACATTCACTGGGTTGCTGAAGGTCGAACTATTAATCAACATTACTGCCTTCACGTTCTTGCTCAACTCCGTGAAAGAATAAGGAAAAAAGTCATGGGTTCTCCACGAAGATAATGCACCGGCTCATTCCGTATTGTCGGTCAAGAAGTTTCTAGCCAAGTACAGTATCCCAGTGTTGGACCATCTGGCTTATTCGCCAGATGTTGCGCCGTGCGACTTCTATCTGTTTCCTAAGGTGAAATCTGAATTAAAGGGCACACAATTTGAGTCCGTTGAAGCTGTGAAAGCGAAAGCGGCACAGGTCCTGAAGGAGCTGACAGAAGAAGACTTCCAGCACTGTTTTGAACAATGGAAGATTATCATGGAGCATTATAGGGATAGAGGAGGGGTGTATATTGAAGGTGACAATAAGTAAATATGTATGAAATCAAAATTAAATGTTTTACAGCGTCAGTCCAGTTATTTAATAGCCACACCTCGTAATTTTAGTAAGGGTTTTGTTTTGCCCTTATTCATTTACGCTTGCGTTCTGTGAGGCTCGTGTCTGGATGTTGCATATTATATTGGGAGGGTGCAGAGGCTGCAAAATGCATGTACAAGGTGTGGCAATTAAATAACGAGACTGGTGCGAGAAGTGTTATTTATTGCAGATAAACTTACATTTAACTTTTATCCCTTTTAACACAGTATTCTCCCCTATCTATACATCGCTATATACGTGTCTTCTATTGTTTGAAACAATGTAGCAGTTCATCATGTGTTCGCTTTAATGCACTTTTTACGAATATGGAATTTGACCAACCACAGCAACGCACTTGTTTGCTAAAAACTGCTTCACTGATAAGCAATCTGAGCGTTATCCTGGTGCAAAATCCATGAGTCGTTCTTCCACAAATCCGGTCTTTTCTTCCAACTCTTTCCCTCAGCTTGATTAGAACTTCTTTATATTATTTCTGATTATCAGTTTGATCCTCAGCCACTCAGTCATAACACCCCTGATATCGAAAAAACGACCAACATTGTTTTCAATTTCGACTTGCTCATTCGTGCTTTTTTCTGCCTTGATTGACGCTTTGTTTCCGAGTCATATTGAAAAATCCAAGTTTCATCACGTGTCATGATTTTGTGAGTAAGTCTAGTTCTTCCGTGAGTCGTTACATGATGTTAGAGCAAATATTCATCCGATTGTCTTTTTGTTCTTGAGTGAGGTTTTTCGGCAGCATTTTTGTACAAACTTTTGTCATTTTCAATTCATCATGCAAAATATGTCTTATTGTTTCTTTGTTAATATTTACTATATTGGCGATCATTCGAATGTTCAGACGTCGGTCTTTCCGCGCAATTTCATTATTTTTCTGAATGTTCCTTTCATTTTTTGTAGCCATAGGTCGACCCGGACGTTCATAACCTTCGACATGTTCTCGTCTTTAAGAAAATCATTTGTGCCATACAAAAACTCGCGCACGTGACATAATGTTATCACCAAACAACTCCTTTAACATTTCTAAACATTTTATTGGCGATTTTTTTAATTTGACGAGGAATTTCAGGTTAATTCGCTGCTCGATTCTTATGTCAACCATTATCACGACTCTACTAAGTAACAGTGTCCTCTACAATTAAAGTTCGAAAGTAAACTAAAGCAGGCAGAGATACGAAACTGCAGGTGTTGCTTGGGAAGTATCAAGGTCAATGACATTCCAATTACAACCTCACCCGATAAGGCTACGCAATTGAAGGAGTACAGTCTCGTTATTTAATTGCCATACCTCGTACAGCTTTTAAAAAATTAAATTGAAAAAAGTGAGTTACATCAATTTGAACACACTTCCACAAGTAATAAACAAAGACATAAGAACTATAAAAGAAAAACATTAAAACAAAGGAAAATCTGTTCGGTTTTTTTTAAAATAATTATATTAGTTTCTTATGTAGTCGGAAGGCTTTTTTATGTTGTTGTCTTAGCAAGCTATCAATTAACTTGCTAAGACAAGTTAATTGATAGGTAGAAGAAGATTAAGCTCGATTTGTTTCATGACCTTCAATTCATTCTGAAAATTGTAAGTGGAAAGGGCTAACAATCTGTGTATCATAATATTGTACGCTTCTATAAAGGGTATTAGGAAAGTTTTGCAATATGACGCAACAATGTATCGTAAGAAGCTGCTCATTGCTGCATGTTGAGATATGTTCATACGTGAATAGTAGCCTCCCCGCCATGTCGATGGGCTCAGTTATTCATTAGTAGTGAGAACGTAAAGTGCTTGCGAGATAAGGGCAGTTTTGCGTTATAATTTCGTTCGTGGTTTAAACGTAGACGAGTGCTCCGAAGAAATGAGTCTTGCACTAGGTGATGTTTGTCCACATCGCACAACGATATTCAGGTGGTATAGAGAATTCCAAAGGGGAAATTTAACTGTGGAGGATGCTGAGAAGCCGGGAAAGCCACGAACGTCAGTTACGGAGGAAAACGTTACTACTGTGAGGAAAATGCTTGGCGAGGACAGGCGAATGACTTACCAACAGAGAGAGGGTACTTGAGGCCTAAATGCACCAGCAATTCGTTCGATTCTGCATGATCATTTGCACGTGAAGAAACTTTGTTCTCTCTGGGTGCCGCATCAACTGACTGAAGAGCAGATGACACGACGTGTGACATGGTGCCGGGAGATGTTAAAAAAGTTTAATAGGGGACAATCTCGGTATGTGAACAACATCGCGACAGGTGGTGAGACTTGGCTGTACTATTACGATGTGCCGACGAAAGCTCAAAACAAAGTTTGGGTCTCCGATGATGAGGACACACCCGTAATTGTCAGAAAATCCGGATCTGTAAAGAAGAAAATGATAGCTTTTTTTCCAAATCGAGTGGATTTGTGGAACGCGTCGTTTTGGACACACACAAGACAGTCACAGTGGTATACTGAACAGTGCCTGCCTAAAGTCATTGGATCTATGAAGAACCTGCGGCCAAAGTCAAGAATGGACACTTGGTTTTTCCATCACGATAATGCTCTAGCTCACCGCGCCAAAGCCTGCACCGAATATTTGACCACGACAGGATTGAAACTTCTCGAGCACCCTGCCTATAGCCCAGATCTTGCTCCCTGCGACTTTACACTGTTCCCACATGTGAAAATGAAGCTACAAGTTTGGCGGTTTTCCAGAACTGGTTTAAAGATTGGTTTCAGAGGATGGAGAGGTGAAATGAGTGTAGAGTGTGAAAAAACTAAATAAACGATGCTGTATTACAAAACTTTCCTAGTACCCTTTGTATTTTTTGATTAAATGAGTGCCAGGAAAAATTATGTATGGTACTTTCTTTGTGGATAGGTTTATGATTAATTACACATTCTAAACGATTATTATTTTTAGATATTTTTAAATCTAGAAAGTTTCGGTTTGTAGTTTAGTCGACTAGAATTTATTCAGTTTGTGTCCGATTTACATTTGAGTCGAAACAAGTCACAGTGGTGACGAAACAATTGTTACATCTTTTCAATAAAGATATTTTGTTAAAACACGCAACCGAGTTTTCGTGTTTAATTTTCTTATAACATTTTTTATTTAATATTATAACGAAGGACTACTATCTTTTTTTTATAACAATAGAACCGTTCATATATCCAGAGTTGCAAGAAATTGATTTTAGGAGCGTCCAGAGATCGAACTCATTAACTGGCCTACAAAATCTCCGGACCTAAATCCGATAGAGCATTTGTAGGCTTCAGTGATGCGTCGTTGGGAAAATAAAGCAGAAGAAGAGATACCATTTAGAAATAGAAATCAATTTGAATATCATATTTACGACAAACGGCAACAATTAAATCGTGGCTATTTTACCATAATTTAGTGGATTCTATGTTGAAAAGGCTATACGAGGTATTAATTTTCTATAATTTTCTTTTATAAAACCTTATGATTATTACTGTTTTAAGTAATAAAATTTTGCGAAGCTTTATTTTTTATAATTTTCTGTGGTTTATGCTATATTTCTGCGTCGCATGTGTATATTTATTTAATTAGTTTATTTTTATAGTTTCTTCTGTTTTTATGACGTCCCTTATAAATATATAGCTGATTTGATCAAACAGCAGTTTTATTTTAAACAATTTTCGTTATGTCCTATACTTTATATACGAGGGTGGTCCCAAAACTACCCGACCTGACCTAGAGATGGCGGTAGTTGTTTGAAAAATATCACTGTATTAGAAAGTACATAATCTATAAAGCATATGTTTCAAGTTTGAAGACGCCACGTTGTTTAGTATTTGTTTTGCAGCCATCAATAGTGAACGTTTTCAGTGAATTTGTAAAAATGGAGAAAATTGGTGATCGTTACGTGATACTCAGCCCAACCGATATAAAAGCTGAACTGGATTCTATCTACTCTGGGTGAGTCTGCTCCTTTCTTTATAGCATTGAAATATTGGGTAGCAGAGTTTAAATGAGGCCGTACGAGCTGCCAAGACGAGCATCGCAGTGGTTGATCAAATGAGGTGACGACTTCAGAAATGGTGAAGAAAATCCACAAAGCGGTACTGGATGATCGTCGACTGAAAATGCGCGGGCTGGCAGACATAGTAGCTAGTAGGTGTTTCAAAAAGTGCGGTACATCTAATATTATCTGAAAATTTGGACATGAGAAAGCTGTGTGCAAGATGCGTGCCGCGTTTACTCACACTCTAGCAAAGACAGTGTAGTGAAGATGTTTCAATTGAGTGTTTAGCGAAGTTTCACAGCAACAAAGCAGAATTTTCACGCCGTTTCATAACCATGGATGAAACATGGGTACATCACTTCAGATCCGATATAAACGAACAATCAAAACAATGAACTCAAAAGGGAGAACCAGCTTTAAAGAAGGCGAAGACCGTTTTATCTGCAGGCAAGGTCATGGCATCGGTATTTTGGGATGCGCGTAGAATAATTTTCATCGACTATCTTGGAAAAGGAAAAACTATCAACTGCGAGTGCTATGTAAACTTATTGCAACGTTTGAGCGAAGAAATCAAGCAAAAACGACCGCATTTGGCTAAGAAGAAAGTGTTGTTTCATCAAGACAATGCACCAGTTCACAAATCCGTTATTGCAATGGCCAAAATTAATGAATTAAGTTTGCTTCCTCATGCACCCTATTCGCCGGATTATTTTCTGTTCCCAAACTGGAGAAAATGGCTCAGTGGTCAAAGAATTTCCAACGATGAAGAAGTGATGTTGGCAGTTAATGGCTATTTTGAGGAGCAAGACAGTTGTTATTATAAAAAGGGTATCGGACTTATTGAACATCGCTGGTAAGGGTGTATAGAGCTGAAAGGAGATTATGTTGAAAAATAAATATATTTCTTTCCAAAATTTTTGTATTTTCTTTGTTGGGTAGGGTACTTCTGGGACCACCCTCGTATTCTTACAAAAATATATTGAAGCTGTATCGTACTTGCAGACGACACATGACATTCTATTTATACTCCATCAACATTAACTGGGCAAAAGTTTTACAATATTTGAAGTCCTAAAAGTGAAAAGTGCATTACAGGGAACACATTTTCAGTCTGTTGAACATGTAAGAGCAAAAACGCTAGTGTTATTGAAGAGGCTGACAACTGATGAACTACAGCATTGTTTTGAATAATGGAAGACATGTATACAGCAGTGTATAGATAGGGGAGGAGAGTATGTTGAAAGGGATACAGAGTTAAATGTAAATTTATTTGCAATAAATATCATTTCTCACTCCAGTCTAGTTATTTAATTGTCACACCTCATGTATTATATATAATTTCAATTCATAAAAATTGAATCCAAATTTATTTAAAGGGTGTTTCAGAATATCTTTGAAAAAACGTGAATTGTACATTCGTACGTGGGCACTGTTATAATACTTACTTTTTATTTATACAATGAGCAGCTGTGAGAACGAAATTTTCACTAATTAATGAACCTCCACATTGGAATGTTTGGTTTTTCAAAACGGTTGTTTCGTATTTCAGAAGAGCCTGAAAAAAATTAATTAATATTCTAATAATGCCTTCACTAAGTAAATGAAATAACAGATGCAACGAAAACTGAATAAAGAATGAAGATACAGAATATTTTATAATCTGATAAGAGTAACATAGAAAACGTTCGGGTAAAGATTTGTGTTAAATAAACTACTGCACTGAAACAGTTTCAGTGCAGTAGTTGAGCCCTGAAGATGACCCATACGAGTGGGTACGAAACGTCGGCAGTTATACCAGTGACGCGGTTCCAGCTCGGAAGCCCAGAAGAGTATACGAGGATAGTTTGACAAGTAGTGAGAATGACACATAGGTGGCGCTCTAATCGGTAAAACAAATGCACTGTAATTTAGGTTGCCTATTTATATGTTTACATTCCGATATTTAGATACATCGATTGATTGGATTATTTTTGACAGCTGATTGAAAAAGAAGCAACACGTCGTTTTGTTAAAATGGAAAAAGCAGAGTATCGTGCGGTGATTAAATACTTCGTAAGTAAGGGTATGAAAGCTACCGAAATTAAAGATGAGTTACGGGAAACATTAGGTGAATCTGCTTCATCATCCGCCACAATAAGTAGATGGGTAAATTAATTTAAACGTGGTAGAACAAGCTGTTTTGATGAAGCGCGCTCTGGAGCACCCAAAATCGTGACTTCTAAGGAAATGATTATAAAAATCCATAATATTATTACGCAAAATCGACGACTCAAAGTGAGAGAGATAGCAGACATGATAAACAGTTCTACAGAATGCGTACATCACATTTTAACGAAAGAATTGGGCCTTTCCAAGCTTTCGGCAAGATGGATCAAAAGTCCACTCGTTTGCGCATTTTCAAAGAGTGTTTGGACCTTTATAAGCGGATTCCGGTTGATTTTTGTAGGCGATTTGTTACTTGCGATGAAACTTGGATACATTACAGTAGACTCAAAACTAAACAACAGTCGAAACAATTGTTAGAACCTGGTTCTGCACCTCCAAAGAAAGCGAAAACCACTTGATCGGCAAACAAGGTGATGGCATCAATTTTTTGGGATTCAAAGGGCATTTTGCTCATTGATTACCTTCAGAAAGATGCCACAATAAACGGACAATATTATGCAGAACTTCTACAAAAATTAAATGTAGAGATTCGTGCTAAACGGCCAGGAATGGCAAAGAAAAAGATTCTGTTTCACCAAGACAACGCTCCCTCGCATACCAGCACAGTTGCGATGTCCACAATCCACGAGTTGCATTTCCAATTAGTACCGCATGCGCCTTATTCGCTGGATCTAGCCCCTTTCGACTTCCATCTTTTTCTAAAATTGAAAACGGCACTAGGTGGAAAGAAATTTTCGTCTAACGACGAGCTTATCATCTTCGTAAATGAGTATTTTGCAAGCCTTCTGGAATCGCATTTTAGAGATGGTATAAGGGCATTGGAGCACCATTGGAATAAATGTATTGCTCTTTTAGGAGAATATACAGAAAAATAAAAATTATTTTGTATTTAAAAAATTCGTTTTTCTGTTCCATTGTCACTACTTGTCAAACTACCCTCGTATGTGTATGTGTAGGTACATACATTTAAAATTTAATTTAATTTCGTAATTACCATATGCGGAAAGTCTCCTAAAGAAGCTTTAACACCATGGAATATGACAGCTTCCCTCTCCCAAGGACACATTTTAACTTTTTCCACGACAGGTTCACCGAATGGTAATGGTGATAACCGTTCTTTGTATGCTAAAGCTTCGTATTCCTTGCATTCTGAAAAATGGTTTTATTTAATATAGAAACAGTAGTAAATATAAAAATGCGTTGGTTGTTCATTAAAATGAATCTGGCATATTATTAGTGTCTGCTAAACCTGGTGCCGGTTTCAAGTAGCACACGATCAGTTGGAGTTATTATTATGCTTTATAGACAACAGTAACTAAGTAGTCATTTAAAATTCTGTAAGACAATAAAGTTCTGGGAATGCAAATTATGAACGATGTACACTCACTGCTATGTACTATAAGTGACTTAAAAAATATGTGTTGTAGAAAAGTACGAGAGTGTTATAAACAAAGAATTCAATTTTATTAGATTAAAACAAATTCGTAATGGTGCTTGTATAGATCCGTTATCTATTTCTAAAGATTGTTTTAATTATGCTTACATTACATCCGTAAATGGCGAGTGGTCATTTCCTAAATATAAAGAATATCGTAGCGAAGCAAATGTGAAAACTAATGTCATGTTGGAGATATTTTGTCAGTATTATCTATTTTGCGCTACGGAAAAGCAACTGTGGATAATGCGAGTGTTTTATTGATAAAATACAACATAAGCGATATAAATAACTTACACTCGCCTAGTTAGGATCCTGAACTTACGTCATGCTGTAGACATTTTGTCAGTCTTTTCCATTTTACACTACGCAACAACAACTATGAATAATATAAGTGTGTTATTTATGAAACAAAACATAAGCGCCTTGTTACGATCCTGAACTTACTAATGTCATGCTGCAGACATCTTGTCGGTCTTTACGCTACGCAACAACAACTGTGGATAATGTAAGTGTTTTATTTATAAAACAAAAAATAAGCGACATAAATAACTTACACTGGCTTTGTTACGATCCTGAACTTACGTCATGCTGTAGACATTTTGTCAGCCTTATCCATTTTACGCTAAGCAACAACAACTATGAATAATATAAGTGTGTTATTTATGAAACAAAATATAAGCGATATAAGTAACGCAAGCATCGCAAGGGCGCCCGTTTGTTAGTACAATCGGCTTGTTACGATCCTGGCCCGCGGGAATAATATTCCAGCTCGTAAATCGCAACCGCAATGTGAACTTGCCTTTTACATAATCTTTGTCGAGGTATACAAATGTATGTGATATACAAGCCTATTGTTATACAAATATTGTAGCAAGGTTTATTTAATAAATCTCTCAAATAAGTGCAATAATTTACGTCGCTCGACATTTTTTATTCATGAACAACGAACGTTTACTCTTCCTATGTGCTTCAACATTTGCTTTCGAAGGGAACCTTATTTTATATACCGTGAATATATTTTATAATGCAACATGCACATACATACACTAGTTGCTAGAGTAACGTAATAATGAAATGACAGCAATGTATTTTAGCGTGTATTTTATTTTGCAACATAGGATGTCAAAATAAGTTACTCTATTTTTGAGGTATGTATAGTGTAGAAGAAAAACTGTTATTAGTGAACTGGTATAACTCGAATATGAGTTTGAGGAGAGTAGCAGATTTGTTTCAAATTACATATCCTGACCGTCCAAGACCGAGTCCAACTATAATAAGTAGGTTAGTACAGAAGTATAAAAATAATGGATGCATCGTTCCTAATCATAAAAAAAAGAATAGGCCAAGATATGTTATTACTGACGCCAAAAGAGGTGAAATTCTACAAACAATCGAAAATAATAATATGCTCTCCACAAGAGCTTTAGCACAAACTACAAATGTAAGCAAATCTTCCGTGCATAAACTACTAAAACGAGAACATTTTAAGCCGTATCATTTTCAAAACCATCAGGAACTAATTGCAGAATGATGCAGAAAGAAGAAGTAACTTTTGTGAAATCATGTTGGATAAGCTTCATAATTATGATACTTTACTACGCAGAATTTGCTTTACAGATGAAGCAACATTTTATGTAAATGGTGAAGTAAATTCACAGAACTGCCGCTACTGGAGTAGACAAAATTTGCATAGATATCATATCACAAGGACTCAGCGGCCACAGAAAGTCAATCTTTGGACTGGGTTGATTGGACACCATATTGTAGGACCGTTTTTTATTGAGGGTACTCTTACAGGAGAAAAATATTTAGAATTGCTTGAGTACAGAGTTATGCCAGCCCTCCACGGTTTAAATATTGATGGTGAGATTTGGTACCAGCATGATGGCGCGCCGGCACATAATTCTCATATGGTTAGAACATTTTTCAACCAAAGATTTCCAAACCGTTGGATAGGCCGTGGAGGAGAAGTAGAATGGTCCGCAAGGTCACCAGACCTGTCTCCAAACGATTTCTTTGGTCATGTATCAGAAATAAAGTTTTTCATGGAGAACCTCTAAACAATATTGACCAATTAAAAAATAGAATACGAGTTGCTGCAAGAGAAATAACTCCAGAGCAGATACAAAATACAATAAATGAATTCTACAATCGCTTAGGATACTGTCTGGCCGTCAATGGTGACATTTTTGAAAATTTGTTAAATTAGTTTTTAAATTTTGTTCAACTACTGTATTTCACATCCTATGTTGCAAAATAAAATACACGCTAAAATACATTGCTGTCATTTCATTATTACGTTATGTATGTATGTGCATGTTGCATTATAAAATATATTCACGGTATATATAATTCCTTTTTATTTGAAAATTCATTGCCTATACTGAGTGTTCTTAAATTTAGTGACAAATAATTTTGTATATTTTAATTGCAAGTTATAGAATTAATTTTTTTTAAAATATATTTCGTTATTATTAAAATAACATAATAAATATATTTATAAATGAGCGCACGAATATTATAAAGTACACCTTTGCGCATCTACGGCTTAGGGTACCTGTATCTCAATTACATTATCGTTAGCTTATCGCATTTTACATCAGGGGATGCCATAAAGCCACATGCTTTTCATTTAGTCATTTTGTTCAACTACTGTATTTCACATCCTATGTTGCAAAATAAAATACACGCTACAATACATTGCTGTCATTTCATTATTACGTTATGTATGTATGTGCATGTTGCATTATAAAATATTGTATATTCACGGTATTTGGTCTTAATAAACAAATATTGCATTTTATTTACATTTTAAAATGTTATTTGCAGCAACACGGTCTTTTGAGACCTTTCATAAGTAAATAGTCCAATTCACTTAAAATTGCTTGTGATGATTTTTCCTTTTATACCATTGTAACATAACTAGTCTTAACTCGATTAAGAAATTCAAATAGCAAATGCAAAGTTTATGTATTCGTAATCGTTCATCTTACTTTGTCGACTTGTTTCACCTACAGTTCTTCTTTCTATCTGTTTAGGAGCAGTCATAGTTGTTGTAGTTGTAGTCTCTGTGGTTGTTGTCGGTGTGGTTGTTCCAGGTGATATATCTATAAAATAAAAATGAAATATTACTAATTAGTGAATATTATCTTAATCTTTATTATTGGGAGTTCAGACCATTGGTTAATAAAACATTTAATTTATACACAATCTGTTGCAGAGAAAACCGAACTTTTTTAATATACTAATTCTTAGTGGCGTCATCTATTAAAAAAAATATGCGTCGGTAAGCTAGATCTTTCACCAATGTTATGTCAAAATATCATGATATTTGCATCATTAGAAGCAGAGAAATTGCGCATAAAGTAACGGTGTGTATTTGGCATTGGTCGAAAAATGAATTTTGAACAAAGAGCAAATATCAAGTTCTGTTTTAAACCCGATAAATGGTTTACTGAAACGTACGAGGTGTATAAGTGGCATAAATGATTTAAAGACGCTCGTGCGGACATAAATGACGACAAATATTCTGGTGCAAAAAATATGTGGTAACAGAAAGTAACAACGAACTTGCGCATGAATTAATCAGAAATGAGCTAAAATTCTCATTGTGATACGTGAGAATGGAATTAAATATTTCCATTTTCATCGTATTTTGATACAGCGTTTGAGACTGAGAAAGATTTATGCAAGGTTTGTACCACACAAGCTAACTGAATTCAACGTTGTATAAACTTGATTAAAGACTCAAAAAAGGGCGAAAAATTTAGATATTCTATTGTAACTGGCGATCAGACGTGGTGTTTTCAATATGATCCAGAGACCAAGCGTCAAAGCTCTGAATAGAAGCATCCAAGCGAAGAAAGACCGAGAAAAAGCCTTTGGGGAAGTCGAAAGTGAGTCAATGTTGATTTGTTTTTATGATTCGAAAGGCATAGTGCACAAAAAGCCTTTGGGGAAGTCAAAAGTGAGACAATGTTGATTTGTTTTTATGATTCGAAATGCATAGTGCACAAAAAGTTTGCACCAACTAGTCAAACAGTCAATGCTGTTTTATTATCTTGGCGTTACGAAGCGTCTTTTGGCGCGTATTCGTCACGTGCGCCCTCAATATCGTGATAATGGTAGCTGGTGTCTGTTACATTACAATACACAATCCCATCGCTTGACGCTTATCATTGATTTTTTAACTATAAATGGCATTAGCCATTCACGCTATTCACCGGCTTAGGCCCTCTGTGATTTCTATCTATTCTCCAAAGTAAATTTGCCGATGGACGTCGAAGCTATTAAAAAGCCATCAATAAAGATGAACCTAAAATTTTATTCGACATGTTAATTGACTGTGCAGAACGTTGTATTGAAACAGGTCCTCTTTTTTCAAGTTATTTAGTTTTAAGTCTGCAATACTTTTTACAGTTATATAATCGAAATTTTGAATAATAGTTGTAATGAAGTAGTATTTTAAAAAAGATACTTTAGGGAAAAGCTTGTATGATAGAAAATATGAATTACACTTTTAAAATTTTTATGTTTTCAATTCAAATAATTGTTACGAAATCTGCTTCTGGGTTTCCGGGCTGGAACCGCGTCACTAGTATATCTGCCGACGTTTCGTACCCATTTGTATGGGACATCTTCAGGGCTGAACTACTGCACTGGGGTGCAGCCATCAGTGCAGTAATTCAGACCTGAAGATGTATGGTTCTATGTCAATTAACAAATCATGAACTCTTTTTTTAAATATTGAGAATACCTTAATTTTTTTTAATGATTCCGGTAAACTATTAAAAAATTTAATGGAAGAGTAGTGAAGTTCACTCTCTGTCAGGGTTAGGCGGTGTTTGGGATAATAATAATTAGTTTTATGCCTTGTGGAATAATCGTGAACAGCGCTGTATTCTTCAAATAAGTCTTTGTGTTTGTAGGCAAAAAGTAGGACCACGAATATATAAATTTCAAAAATAGTTAACAAAAAATGTTTTCTAAGTATGCCCGTACATGACTGATTAAAATTCATGTTATATATTATTCTCAGAATTCTTTTTTGTATTATGAAAATACGATTCATATCAGTACTGCTACCCCAAACAGCAATGCTATATCTTACTCTGGAATAAAAGCATCCAAAGTATATCAATCGTAACGGCTGTTCACCAACGAGTTTTCTCAAGCGACGAATTCCAAAACATACATTTGAAAGGATTTTAGATAAATCATGGATATGATCCTTCCATTTTAGAAACTGATCAACCGTAATTCCCAACAAATGAACACTATTGTGTACGGGATATAAGGAATCACCAAGTCCCACATTGTCAGGAAATTCAGAAAAGGTATTGCATCTGAACAGTATTATACTTGTCTTCGATTCATTTACATTCAGGTTATTATGTGCTAGCCAGTTCTGAACTGTCCCCAGTACAGAATCAACGCTGTCAATTACCTGATTTAAAGAGTCGCCTGTGACCAAAAGCGTAGTATCGTCGGCATAATTAATTGTGATGCATTGCTTATTAGGTCCATGATCGAGATAATGAATATCATTAAAATACAATAGAAATAAAATGGGTCGGGTCCGAGAATACTGCCCTGCGGTACACCTCTGGAGATCATTACCTCATCTGAATAAGTATTGTTACCGTCGATATTTAGGCATACTGATTGTGATCTGTTAGTAAGGTAAGATTTAAACCAAGAGAGGGCAGTGCCTCTTATACCATAGCGTTCGAGTTTACTTAAAAGTAATTTACGATCAACGGTGTCGAACGCTTTAGATAAATCTAATAAGCACCCACATGGTAGTTTTTATCATCTAAGGCATTCAGGACTTTTTCAGAAAAATCATATAAAGCGGTTTCAATGCTTTTACCCTTACCAAAACCATGTTGATAGTTACTGATTAAGCCATGTTTGAAAATAAAATTTGCTAGTCTGGAGTAAGCTGCTTTCTCGAATAATTTCGAAAAGACGGTTAAAAGGCTAACCGGCCTGTTATTTTCCAAATAATTAGGATCACCCTTCTTAAATAACGGAACAACCAAAGCATGTATAAGGTAGTCCGGAAAAATTCATGTAGCAAAGGAGTGATTAATTATATGGGTAAGTGGTCTTAAGTAACTATCCGAGCAAGATTTTAAAAAACTGATAGGTATTTTATCTTGACCGGAAGACTTGGAATTACTCAATGAGTTAATGAAGGAAGAGAGTTCACTTTCACTTTATTGGGAAAAAATAAAATGACGAAGAATTATTATTATATTTAGATAGTCTACTAAATAAAATCAAATCGATTCTATAAAGTGTGTAATACATTGATATCAAACATATAAATAAACAAATAAACCACGTCATTATACATAAAAAATCACTACAGGTATTTATACGACCAAATTATGTTAATAGAAAACTATATTTAAACTGAAGTGAATATATTTGCACTATCTTTATTTTTAGCCTTTCTGTTAATTTGCAAAGTACTGAATAATGTTTTATAGTAATACAAATTATAATTCAAACTAATGTCATAACTCTATTTAGCTAATCTATTAAATAAAATCAAATTGATTCTTCTAATAATGTAATACATATATAGATATCAAACATATAAATAAACGAATAAAAAAATGACAGTTAATACGTATCTTTTATTTAAATTTGAATTTATATTTAATTAATTTTAAATTACCCTCATTACAGGTATTTATACGACCAAATTATGTTAATAGAAAACTATATTTACACTGAAGTGAATATATGAATGTGGGTTTTTAGAAATCTTAAAAACGTCAAATCGTAAATATCTTTGAAATTAATAAAATTTAAAACTTTCATCAAACAACAAACATAATATCAATAAAAAATTCTGTACAACTAAAACATAATTAATAACTTAGCTTCATACATTAAAAAGTTTATCATTTTTTCATCCTGTTTGTCCATTTCTTCAACAGGGATCATTTTCAAATTTTTCAAATAATTCCTTTCCAACTTCAGTTTACGTATGTATTTCTCAATTACAAAATTTCGTTTATAAAATGACAGGAACTAAATTTATTAAACTTTTTAAGAATTTCTTTTATGAAATTGTGAATAGTTTTGGTACAACAAATTTCTTTAACTAATACGTGGGTTGTCTTTTGCATATAAAACTGGAATAAAACAGCAGATAGCTTTTAAAGGCTTCATTGTTTTTCGAAGTATTCTCCACGAAGATTAATGCACTTCTGCACTCGAATAAACGCTCGAATAAACTCTCAAAGCAGTTCCACTCGTTTGTTGGTTTTTACATATAAAACTGGAATGAAACAGTAGATAGATTTTAAAGATTTAATTGTTTTTCACAATATTCTCCACCAAGATGCACTTTTGCATGCGCTCGAACTAACTCTGGAAGCAGTCGTTCCACTTGTTTGTTGGGACAGTCAAAATTTCGTTTATGAAAGCATTGGAACTCTAGACTCAGTCCGTTCTTGGTTTTCGGAAAGGTAAGGAAATCGTTGGGACTTACATCTGAACTGCTTGCGTTACAGTTCAAAACTATAATATTATAT
Organism: Dermolepida albohirtum; assembly: GCA_031893035.1. Classification (NCBI taxonomy): domain Eukaryota; kingdom Metazoa; phylum Arthropoda; class Insecta; order Coleoptera; family Scarabaeidae; genus Dermolepida; species Dermolepida albohirtum. The sequence goes on from JAVIWB010000686.1 coordinate 118,646, forward strand.
ATTATTATCAAATTACTTGATATGTATATGTGTTAAGGGGTTAAATATCCTCTTAAACTCAACTGCCTCTTCCGGTGTAGAAAACCGCTGACCACGAAGTTTATTCTTCACGTGCGGGAACAAAAAGAAATCATAGGGTGCTATATCAGGGCCGTACGGCGGATGGCTCTTCAATTCAATGTTTTGCCCGGTCAAATATTCAATTGTTTGAACCGACCTGTGAGAGCTCGCATTATCATGGTAGAGAACGATCTGTCGTTTTCGGTTTGTTTTCCTTATTTCTTCAAAAACTTTTGGCAAACAAATAGTTGTGTACCATTCTGAATTGACCGTTCTGTAACTTTCTAGAGGCACGGTTGCATCGTGACCGGTTTTTCCGAAAAAATAGGCGACCATTTGTTTTGATGACACAGTCGACTGCTATTTACTATCGGGCTCATACGTATAGATCCAAGATTCATCACCTGTGACGACTTTATAAATGTTCTTTAAAGCACCCTCATTGTATTTTTTGAGCATTTCTTGGCACCAATCGACGCGAGTCCTTTCTTGAGCGGTGGCCAAATTATGTGGTACCCAACGTGAACATAGCTTCTTAACGGCTAAATGTTCATGCGGGATCTTATGCACGCCGGTGTTACTATTACCTAGAGATGCCTTGATCTCACGGTATGTCACATGACGATCTTACATTATCAATTCAGACACTGCATTAATGTTTTACGACACAACAACATTTGTGGGACGACCTTCACGAAATTCACCGTCCAAGTTTGAATTCACTATACCAACGATATACTGTAGTTTTCGGTGGTGCTTCATCACCATGTAAAGAATTCAACTCGTCGATGCATTCTTGTTGAGGTAATCCACCGCCGAAAGTTATGAAAAGTAATTGCCCGAAAATGTTCGCGAGTTATTCCATTTGTGCGCTGACATAAAATTTTCAAGTTACTGTCAACAATAGAAATAGCGACCGGATAATGAGTAATAAAACTATCAAGGTAAATGTATTGTCAAAAATAACAAACTTCACGAGGCAACCATCAGATCGGAGGCAACACTAACAGTGTTGCCAGTTCCCGAAATACAAACGGCTATCCTCGCATATAGGCGAAGCATAACAATATAAATATAATAATCCCCACCTATATGTATAGTTTATTCACACTAGTGGTACAAAAGAAATATTTAATACTATATAAGCCACTTAATAAGCACTTCCTAAGAACAAAGGAGAAACAAACAAAGTAATAGCAATAAATTACATAAGAATAATGATGTGCAGTTTACGACTGAATTAATATTAGATTGTTTTAATAATTGATGTAATGACAGAAAAAGAAACGATTAACTGTGATCTATAAAATGTAAAAGATTAAAAAAGATATTAATGTCGCCAACGTTTAAGAGAGCATCTCAATAAAATTACTTAAATAATCAATTATTAAATGTTAAGGTTCTTTTTGAAATTATACCTTGGCTTGCACCACACAATTGACTTGAGAGAAAGGTTATTTTATCAATAGATGAAATGGAAATTTTCTAGACCTTTATCACAAATACAGTGAAACCCGTTTATTGGAAACCCTCTTAATAGAATATATCGGTTAAAGGAATTAAAATCTCAAGAACAAAACCATTTCCCTTTAAGTACTAACAAAATTATTCGGTTATAAGAATATCTTTTAATAGAATATATTGGATAAAGGAATGACTTTTCTAAGAACATTAATGCGATTTTGTTTTCATAAAAGGATAACTTTCTCTACCTGCTTAACTAAAGGTGGATGTAAACCAAAAGTTACTATGAATGTTTACTTTACTTTTAGAAAGCTATTATGTACATAATTACAGATAATCTTCGGATAATTACGTATTGCAATAAAATCTTGTACCTAAGTGATTTTAAACAGTATTTAGATAATGGTTAATTCTGTGCGAATTAAATACATACAATAAACATTTTTTCGGAAGTTTTAAAAGCAGGAAATTTCTATATTTCTGGTCAGTTTGTTATTTAACATTGCACTCGAAAGTGAGTGAAAAATGGCTTCTTCGACAAACTTGAAAAGAAAAGATCTTGCTCTGAAGGAGAAAGTAAAATTGCTTGAGTTTTTAGAAGAAACAACTTGCAGTCAGTCGGATATTGCCAAAAAATTTGGTGTGTTTCAAGCACAAGTGAGTAAATTGTTAAAAAGAAAAGACAGTATTTTAAGTGATTGGCGTGATAATTTTAAATCTACTCAAAAAACGAAGACGCGACGGAAAGAATGCTGACGTAGAAAATGCTTTAAATCATTGGTTTATGGAAAGAAGAGCGCGTAAAGTTCCACTTAGCGGACCAATTTTGAAGGAAAAAGCCGAACAGATTGCACAAAATCTGGGTAGTGTAGAATCAGACGAAAATTGTATAAATAAGGTGATGGAGCAGAAGGAGGAAGAAGAAACAGAAGAAAATACATATTCAAAGGATACTCCATCAACCGCGCCATCATCTGAAGAAGTGAAATTAGCACGTGACACTATACGTCGTTTTTTAGAAACAAAAACTGATTGTAATTTTGCACATTTCTATGCATTAGATAACCAAATCACTGATATTTTGTGTAAGGAAAGAAAATAAAATAAAATAAAATTGCAGATTATTTTGTTAAGGATGTGTAGAGTTTGAAATAAAAAAAATAGTATCAATTAAAGATATGTATTACGCTGAAATGTGTTTTATTTCTTTTGTATGTATTCTTAAATACATTTTATGAAAATCGCAACATAAATTTACAGTATCATACTGAAGTCAATTTTATAGTTATAAAAACGCTGATATAAAGAATACGAAGTATGTATGTATATATGTACATACTTAACTTACTAGTAATAAGAAAAAATAAGTTAAAAACGGATGATGGAATAATCCGCATATAGGAATAATTTTGGCGGACAATATGAGTATTCCAATAAGCGGGTTTCACTGTACTAACATTGAAATCTCGTTTAAGACATGAACATCGTATTCATCTAATTTAACATTATTTACATTCAGCGCAGTATTATGTAGATATTAATTTATAACCAATCATGTTTTACTCTCGACTTGTTTTGTTTTTTTTTTTGGAAAAAACAAAACACTTCAGTCATTTCTTTTACTGAATAATATATAAACGAATGTGAGATTTGAAAGATTATGCCTACCTTTATCTAAAGAAAACACAACACAATTAAAACTCACAATAAACAAGAACAATATTCGATATTTCTGCAATTTCCACATCTTCGCGGTCACTACTGATCGCTATTCAGATGCTAATATCCATGTACAGTTGTACGTAAATTCCAACCGAAGGTCATTCAAATGAGCTTATAGATTGTAAGGCTACGTTTAGTTTGCTAGAAATTTTTAACGAATACTTTCATAGTTCACGATTTAATAGTTGCCTCACCTTACGAGGTCGCAATTTTTTGAAAATTCGATCGGAATGAAGTATACGTGGGTTGTCTTTTAAGTTTTGCATATAAAACAGTAGATAAACTAAAGACTTAATTGTTTTTCGAAGTATTCTCCACGAAGATTAGAGTACTTTTGCATTCGATCAAACCAACTCTGGAAGCAGTCGTTCCACTCGTTTGTTGGTACACTCAAAATTGCGTTTTCGAAGGCGTCGTCCTTCTAACGACTGGATCCTTTGACCACGCAGTCCATCCTTGATTTTCGGAAAGGTAAAGAAATCGTTGGGAATTATTCGGGACCGTACGGAGGATTGTTCAACAATTCGACGTTTTATTGCGTTAAAAATTTAATTGTCTTGGGTGCTGGATGCGAACTTGCATTGTATTGGTGGAGGATGATTCGTCGTTCGGGGTTGGTTTTTCGAAGCTCAGCGAGGACTTGTGGCAAACAAATGGTTGTATACTAATCAGCAGTAACAGTTATTTGATCTTGTAGAGGAATTGTTGCTACATAACCTACTTTTGAGACAAACGGCGCGACCATCTTTTTGGAGACATTTCGCGAACGGATCATTTTTGCCGGCTTTTCTTCGCCTTGGGAAACTCAAACAGACGACTGGGGTTTATTTTCTGGCTTGCAAGAATAAATCCAAGATTGATCACCACTGGTAATATTGTACATGCTTTTAGATTTTCTGGCATCGAAGCGATCTAGTGTTCTATGACACCAATTCACCCTAGCTGCTTTCTGTTCTTCTGTCGACAGATACGGTATCTAACGGGAAATTAATTTTTTTACACAAATTTCTTTATGCATAATTTTTTGAATTGTGGCCTTTGAAATCCCTAATAATGCTTCAATCTGGCGATATATCACATGTCGACCTTCGTTGATGATCTTGCGCTCAGCATCGAAGTTTTCTTGAGTGACTGACGTTTTTGGTGAACCTGCCCTTGGATCGTCGCTAAGATTAATCCGTCCATGTTCTAATTCTCAATACCAGCGAGAAATTGTCGAATGATATGGTGCTTCATTGCCGAAAACAGAAACCAACTCGGCGAGGCATTCTTGTTGATATAATTGTCTTCGAAAATTATAAAAAATTATGTAATTATATATGTAAGTTTTCGCGAAATTCAAACAGAGCGATGCAATACAAATAACTTAGAAAGCATCGAAATAAACGAACTACATAACCTCGCACGAAAAAATCATAAATAAAATGGCGGAATTACTTTAGGAATATTGGTGACTAAATTAAAGCGCCACAGTTCATTACCTGGCAACGGAAGGACGCTTACGAAAACTAGTTCTTTGCACACATGACGTAATGTACTTTAGCTTATCTTTAGATATATGTTTTTTTTAGTCTGGAAACGTAGGTGTATAGGAACAACAACTGTGCTTGCAAAGTTAATATATTGGGTTGGCAACTAAGTACTTTCGGTTTTGTAGTATAAAATAAAACACTTTTTTTAAAATAAAGAATAGCTTTCAATCAATTATATATTTTCCATTTTGCTCAATGACCTTTTGCCATCTTTCTTTCAGCTGCATGATTCCGCGCTCATAAAATTTCTGGCCCTTATCAGCAAAAAACTGAAGCAGGTGCGAGTGAAGGTCATCGTCATTTGTGAAAGTTTTACCATTCAAAGAATTCTGCAAACTTCTAAATAAATTGTAATCAGATGGTGCTAGATCAGGGCTGTATGGAGGATGTGGCGTCACTTCCCAGCCAAGCTCCTATAGTTTCCCACGAGTTGCCAAAGATGTGTGAGGCCTTGCATTATCTTGGTGGAAAACTACACCTTTCCGATTTGACAATTCTGCCCGTTTTTCTTTGATTGCTTCATTCAGTTTTATTAATTGTTGACAGTAAACATCAGAATTGATCGTTTCGTTCCTTGGAAGCAGCTCAAAAAACACAACACCTTTGTAATCCCACCAAACTGACAGCATGATCTTTTTTGGATGCAATTCAGCTTTCGATGTGGTTTGAGCTGGTTTATCGTGTTTGCTCCATGATCGTTTTCGAATTATGTTACTGTACAGGACCCATTTATCACATCAGTGATGATTCTTTAAGAAAGTGTCGATTTCATTTCGTCTAAGGTGCATATCGCAAAAGTTGATTTTTTGTGTTAAATGAATTTCTTTCAATTCATGAGGTACCCAAATATCAAACTTCTTAACTAACCCAAGACATTTTAAATGTTTTTCAATTGTTGTGTGCGATACATGTAGCCTCTCCGCAACCTCTCGAACAGTTATATGACGATCCTCTTCAATTATGACTTTGATTTGGTCATCATCAACTTCAGTAGGCCGACCAGAACGTTGCTCATCTTTGAGGGAAAAATCTCCAGAACGGAATTTTTTATACCAATTCTGATACGTGCGCTCTGTTAAGCAATTAGCACCATAAACTTCACATATCTTTTTGTGAGCCGCAGCAGCTTTCTTTCCTTTACGGAAATAAAATAGTAAAATATGTCGAAAATGTTCGTTTCTGCACTCCATTTAAAATTAACCCACAACTAATAGCTTTAATAAAAATCGCGCACTACTTGCTTCTGAAGTTACGTCAATGTGACTAGTATCACGCGACAAACGGTAAAGTACAGCACTAACATACGTTATACAAAAAATAAAGCAACGCTCTCTATCAGTAAAAACCGAAAGTACTTAGTTGCCAACCCAATACATAACCTCGCACGAAAAAAGCATAAATAAAATGGCGAAATTACTTTAGGAATATTGGTGACTAAATTCATTACCTGGCAACAGAAGGACGCTTACGAAAACTAGTTCTTTGCACACATGACGTAATGTACTTTAGGTTATCTTTAGATGTATGTTCTTTTAATCTGGAAACGTAGGTGTATAGGAAGAACAACTGTGCTTGCAAAGTTGATATACATCTTGTGATTTCCAAAAATTTTTACTGACTTTATTTGTAATTATGGTGTGCTTGTATTTTTCTTTTTTTTTTGAAATAAACTATTATTATTATTAATATTGTTGTTTTATTGTGTTACAACGGTAAACGTCTTTAGTGTTTAATAATTCGTTTGATTATATAATGCGAAATAAGGACTTGATATTAGTAGAGAATAAGACCATCCTTTATTCTTCCTGTGTAAGTTTCCTTCTATACGTTGGACGGATTTTTATGTGTTATTGTTAACCATTTCTATAGACTCCGAAATTGGAAATTGGTGTCCTTGTTCTTTTTCAAATCTATTTTCTATCTGCAATTATAAGTCACTGAAGCATATGGGTATTAATCTCAATGCTAGAATAAAAAAAACGCAGAAATTATAACCCGTTTATAAAGCATGCTTTTACAACCGTTGTCTGCAACTAATCGGGTACACTTGGTAACGTTAACTAAAACATTATACTTTTTCTTAATTACTACAATCGTATAAAGTTTATTAGACGTACTAAAATAAATAAATCGTCTGTATAAAACGACATGTCGTTTTTGAAAGAATCGGTATAAAAAGGAGGAAACGGAAGCGTTTCAATTCAAGAATTAATGAGGTGTTAGAAGCGGAAATCAAAACACGAAAAAACGAATGTTAAAATATGAATAAGATATGTTATGTACAGGATTTGTGAGTTGTGTGAACTTTGACTTTTGACGCTTTGGAAACCTTATGAATTACGACTACGTGAATGGGTCACGAATTGATGTTCGTTACTACCTACCTATACCAGTTTATAATTATGTATACACTTATTTGTATTCACATTCGTTATGTTGATTGTTAGATAGCCTTTTTTAAATTTCTATTCAATTATAGAAGATGTATTTATTTACATTTTATTTGTTTATATAAAATGAAGTAACGAAATAAATATATTGGGTTGGCAACTAAGTACTTTCGGTTTTCACTGATAGAGAGCGCTACTTTATTTTTTGTATAAGGTATGTTAGTGCTGTACTTTACCGTTTGTCGCGTGATACTAGTCAGAGGCAAGTAGTGCGTGATTTTTATTAAAGCTATTAGTTGTGGGTTAATTTTAAATGGAGTGCAGAAATGAACATTTTCGACATATTTTAGTATTTTATTTCCGTAAAGGAAAGAAAGCTGCTGCGGCTCACAAAAAGATATGCGAAGTATATGGTACTAATTGCTTAACAGAGCGCACGTATCAGAATTGGTATAAAAAATTCCGTTCTGGAGATTTTTCCCTCAAAGATGAGCAACGTTCTGGTCGGCCTACTGAAGTTGATGATGACCAAATCAAAGTCATAATTGAAGAGGATCGTCATATAACTGTTCGAGAGGTTGCGGAGAGGCTACATGTATCGCACACAACAATTGAAAAACATTTAAAATGTCTTGGGATAGTTAAGAAGTTTGATATTTGGGTACCTCACGAATTGAAAGAAATTCATTTACCACAAAGAATCAACTTTTGCGATATGCACCTTAGACGAAATGAAATCGACCCTTTCTTAAAGAATCATCACTGATGATGATAAATGGGTCCTGTACAGTAACATAGTTCGAAAACGATCATGGAGCAAACACGATAAACCAGCTCAAACCACATCGAAAGCTGAATTGCATCCAAAAAATATCATGCTGCCAGTTTGGTGGGATTACAAAGGTGTTGTGTTTTTTGAGTTGCTTCCAAGGAACCAAACGATCAATTCTGATGTTTACTGCCAACAATTAATAAAACTGGATGAAGCAATCAAAGAGAAACGGCCAGAATTGTCAAATCGGAAAGGTGTAGTTTTCCACCAAGATAATGCAAGGCCTCACACATCTTTGGCAACTCGTGGGAAACTATTGGAGCTTGGCTGGAAGTGATGCCACATCCCCCATACAGCCCTGATCTAGCACCATCTGATTACCATTTATTTCGAAGTTTGCAGAATTCTTTGAATGGTAAAACTTTCACGAATGACGATGACCTTCACTTGCACCTGGTTCAGTTTTTTGCTGATAAGGACCAGAAATTTTATGAGCGCGGAATCATGCAGCTGAAAGAAAGATGGCAAAAGGTCATTGAGCAAAATGGAAAATATATAATTGATTAAAAACTATTCCTTGTTTAAAAAAAAGTGTTTTATTTTATACTACAAAACCGAAAGTACTTAGTCGCCAACCCAATACATGTTATACAGGGTTTTCGGAAACGATAAAAATAAAAAATACATGCAAAAATTCAACTGTAACCATGGACTGCTTGAACGACATAATATCGTCCCATTCTATGAAACGAAAGAAGAAATATCATTAGCGCTAAATGTTGTTATTGGTAGAGTTTTCGGATTCGTTATCAAATGTTGACTTTCCCATACCACGTCTGGGATAAAAATCGAATCAGTTGAATCATATCCTTACAGCAAGAACTAATATTTTGTTAAAGTTGCCTGTGGTACACATTCCTCACGGAATTTTAATCTTTTTAACGGAGATTTGACTTGACACTAACATTTATAGATATGCTGTTGTAAGGTAATTTGGATGGAGTCTCTGATTGATTAACTTAGTCACTGAAGGTTGATATATAACCCTTTTCTACACTGATCTTCGTATTCCATATACGTATTTCGACAACTAAGTTGTCATCATCAGCAGATAATTGTGTCGCACCTGGCAAACTATGGCAAAAATCTGCACGAAACATATTCCGTACACGATCTGTACCTTCGAAAGCCAAAACGCACACTAGTGTGCGTTTTGGAGGATTCACTATTTTGGTACTTAGTTTAGTACGTGAAAAAGTTCACAGGCCACAAACTTACTAAAATTCTTTCTTTTAGTTAAGTTCTATTATTACAAATACTTTGAAATACTAATAATAAAAGAAATATTTACAGTTTTCACTTACACAGGTGCAAATTTATACGGTATACCAGCATAAATTTTATAATCTAATCGAACCCACCACTTTTAAATTTAGTTTTTAATTATAATTTTGTAATTTTTAATATAAAACATGTGTTTGATTAAAAAAATCAAGGAAAACTAGTATCGAATCTTAAAATACTAATTTGCATAATTGTCATTAGTTATTCTTGTGTTAATTAGTCAATTAATCATTTAATATTTATATACCATACGTACATACGCTCATACGAGGGAGCGTTTTTATATTCGCGGAATGAGCGGGTTGTAGAGGGGTGAGTAGGCGCATTGGGAGCGTGACCTGTGCAGCGACTCATGATTAGTATAAATACGAAGTTTCATTGTTATTAGACAGTTAGTCTTTGAGCTATCGTTAACCAAGTAACATAATCAGGAGTGAAAAGTGAAATATGGAAAAAGTCGAATATCGTGCCGTTATAAAGTTCCTTACCAGGCAAGGAAAATCAGTCGCGACCATAATGAATGAGATGTCATTGGTTTACGGCGACTCTTGTCCAGGAAAAACCATGGTGTACAAGTGGCATAGTTTATTTAAACAAGGAAGGGAATTCCTTGAAGACGACCCGAGGCCGAGCAGGAGCATTGAGGTGACCACGCCAGCACTTATCCAAAAAGTTGAACAAATTGTACACGAAGATGCTCGACTAAAGAAGAAACAACTCGCAGAAATGGTTGGAGTATCCGATACAACAATTTTTAAAATCCTACACGGTCATCTCGGTATGTCTAAGGTCAGCGCAAGATGGGTGCCGAGAATGCTCACGCCGCCGCAAAAACAACAGCGCGTAGAGTGTTCGCGTGCATTTTTGGACCTCTGTAATGAAGACAAGGATGGTGTATTGAGTGGAATTGTTACTGGAGACGAAACTTGGGTTCATCATTATGAACCTGAGTTCAAACAAGACTCCATGCAGTGGCATAAAAAGGGCACAGCACCTCTCAAGAAATTTAAAGTGTCACAATCAGCTGGGAAACTCATGGCAACGGTATTTTGGGACTCGGAAGGAATATTGTTGATTGATTATAAAGATAAAGGTGTTTCTATAACCGGAGAATATTACGCTTCAATATTAGAGCGACTAAAAGAAGCCATTAAAGAGAAAAGACGGGGAAAATTGACAAAAGGTGTTCTGCTTTTGCACGACAACGCGCCCGTCCACAAGAGCCGCGTTGCGTTAGCTGCCCTGCATAAGGTGGGCTTCGAAATTGTGAATCACCCACCCTACAGCACAGACCTGGCCCCGAGTGATTATTACCTGTTTCCGAAAATGAAAAAAGAGTTGCGGGGTAAAAAATTTACTGCCGATGATGAAGTCAAGGAGGCAGTTTCGGCGTATTTTGCAGATAAAGAGAAATAATTTTTTTATGAGGGTATAAATAAATTAATTGAAAGATGTGAAAAATGTATCCGTCTTGCAGGTGAATATATTGAAAAAGAAAACTAATTTGTTTTTTTTATTTCCACCCCTTGTCCCCCATTCCGCGAATATAAAAACGCTCCCTCGTATGTTGTTAGTTACAAACATAATCGAAATGATTAATAAACTTTCTAATATTTTAAATTTTTTTCAAATATTTGTATTACGTGGAATGTCTTTTAAATTTTGCATATTGGGACATACAGGATGCCACTAATCAAATTTCAGCACTAAAAATTAGCCTTCATTTTTAGTTAACCTAAATCCAAAGGGTCAGCGCGATACGTGTGGTGTTGTAGCTGCAACGAACTGTCAAAGATGACAAGTTAGTTGAAAAATGGAATTAAATCGAGAACATTTTCGCCAAATAACTTTTCGTAATTTTCGAAGACAATTATATCTACAAGAATGCCTTGACGAGTTTGTTTCTATTTTCGGCAATGAAGTATGGAGAATTTAAACATGAACAGACTAGTCTTAGCAACAATCCAAGAGCAGGTGTCCAAAAACTCTAAAAACGTATACAACATTGTCAGTGATGATGAAAAAAATTAGCCAAAAAATAAACTCTGGCTGTTCCAAGGTGAAGGAAATGACAAAAGTCATCCGTTCTCGAAGTGTCTCCAAAAAGATGGTCACAACATTTGTCACAAAAGCACGTTATGTAGCAACAATTTATCTACAAGAGCAAAGCACTGTTACTGCCGATTGGTATACAACCATTTGTTTGCCGAAAGTCATCGCTCAACTTCGAAAAACCAACCCCGAATGACGCATTATCCTCCATCAAGACGATGCAAGTTCGCACACAGCACGCATGACAATAGAATTTTTAAAGCAACAAAAGATCAAATTGTTGAACCATCCTCCGTATAGTCCGGACCTAAGTCCCAACGATTTCTTTACCTTTCCGAAAATTAAGAACGGAGTGCGTAGTCCAAAGTTCCAATCGTCAGAAGGAGCAGTCGATAACTTCAAAACTGCAATTTTAACTGTACCAACAAACTAGTGGAACAACTGCTTCTAGAGTTAGTTCGAGCGCATGCAAAAGTGCATCTTCGTGGAGAATATTGCGAAAAACAATGAAATCTTTAAAAGCATTTATTGTTTCATTCCAGTTTTATATGCAAATCTTAAAAAACAACCCACGTAATAAGATTTTGACTTTGTACATTTATTTCAGTGGAAACGAAATGTTTTTATTTCTTCTATTAATGATTTCTCGTTTTTATATAATTATTCAAAGATCCGGGACAATGTATAAATATTATGAAGGATAATGAGCGCTTCATTATGTTTCAAGTTTATGTACATAAATTATTTCCTCAAAAAGGTAAATCTAAACTATATTGGTAGGAGTACATTATAGTGAAAGCAGGTAACTTGCATACAAACTAGGAGAATTTTATTGACAAACGATCAATATTAATCACCGAGAAGAATTTATTAATTTAAAAAAACTATCTGTAAAACCCGATATATGTATACGGAAGAGAATTGTGGGACGCTGTCACCAATACGTACACATTCAGACTAAAGTGTTTAGTTGAAGAATCATCCTGCATAGTATAAAATTTGCATAGCAATATATAAACTCGTCATAACTTAAGTAATAGGTATACTTTCTATTTCCCGAAAGCAAATATTACATGGCGAAAGAAATATTTAATTAACAAAATAAACTTGTAGTGAAAGATATATATATATATATATATATATATATATATATATATATATATATATATATATATATATACAATATTTTGCGCGTTTAAGAGCTGTGTGTAGTTAGATTAACCCGGCATTGGTCGCTACGTGAGATTTTCTCTCACAAAAATCTTTTGCGTTATCTAACTTTTTTCACTGGAACTGTAGCATCACGTGTCGCCGTCTAGCTGTAGCCTACACCCTCCTCCGTAGAATATCCGCACATCGGTTAGGTTGCTTCAGTTAGTTTGGCGCTAACTGTGGTGGAGTAAGTTTCGATTAGAATTCATGAGAGATTATCTCACGTGCGACCAACCGCGTCTCCGTTTGTTTTTTTCAATATGTTTGCGTCGCGAGCAAAAAGAATCGTCTACTTGGCGCAACGTCAATATGAAGAGACACAATCGTTGTTAGGTAATTATAATAATTCATTGTTCAATTTGTACTTGTTTTAGGATACAATTTTTTTCCTTTCTCAGAGAAAAATGAGTGAGCTGCTCCTCCAGCACTTGATAGCTTTGCTTCTGATTCTTTACAAGATTTAGAAGACAGTATTCCTGAAAACCGTGCGGATCAGTGTGAAAGTGACTCTGACAGTGAGCATAGTGACCACGACACAGACACGGAACAGAGTGGCGATGAAGAAAATGAGCCGGTGATATCAGGACATACGTATTTAGGAAGGGACAATAAAACTACTTGGTCTGCGCATCTTCTACAGACTAATGCTGCTATTAGAACCAAGAAGAAAAACATTGTCATTCATCTTCCAGGAGTAAAGGATCCTGCAAAAAATGCCAAATCAATTATAGATTCGTGGAAATTATTCTTCCCAGACGAAACTATTGAATACATCGTGACTTGTACCAATACGTATTTGGAGGAACTTCGAGAGAAATATACGCGACCCAGAGATTATAACGAGACAAATTTCGAAGAAATTTGTGCTGTACTAGGCTTACTATATATGGCAGGAGTGAAAAAGGCAAATCACTTGAATCTAAATGAGTTGTGGGCTAGTGATGGCTCAGGTATCGAATGCTTTAGAGCAACAATGAGTCAAAGGCGTTTTTATTTATTGCTTCGTGCCTTGAGATTTGATGATTTTCGTGACAGAGGAGCTCGAAGTGCCGTTGATAACCTGGCGCCTATTAGAAAGATATTTGAAGAATTTGTTATGAAGTGTCAATTAAACTATCAAATAGGTGAATACGCTACAGTTGATGAGATGCTTGAAGCCGTTAGAGGACGATGTAAATTTAGACAATACATTGGAAATAAACCTGCTAAGTACGGGATTAAAATTTGGGCATTAGTGGACTCTCGTATGTTTTATACAGCAAATTTGGAGATCTATGCAGGGAAACAACCGGATGGACCCTACAAATATGACAACAGTGCGAGTAGTGTAGTTATGAGATTGGCTCAACCTATCCTGAATACCGGCAGAAATTTTACGATGGATAATTATTTTACTTCCGTGCCATTAGCCGAGGAACTCGCCAAGAAAAGAACAACATTGGTCGGTACAATAAGAAAAAATAAAAGAGAAATTCCTCCAGTTTTTTTCATCAAGGAGAGGCCTATAAAAAGTACGATGTTTGCATATTCAAAAACAGGAACGCTCGCTTCTTATATACCAAAAAAGAATAAAAATGTTTTGATGTATTCCACTTTTCACGATACTGGAAATATTGATGCGGAGACCGGAACAGAATATAAGCCAGATGTAGTTATGTTTTATAACCTCACCAAGGGTGGGGTAGATGTTGTCGATTTATTGAAATCTTATTATAATGTCGCCAGAATAAGCTGTCGATGGCCTCTGACGGTTTTTTCACTCTACTAACTATCGGCGGAATAAACAGCCAAATTATTTATTACTCTAACACGGATCAAAAATTGGAGAGAAAGGATTACCTGAAGGATTTGGCATTAGAATTAATGAGACCTCATCGAATTAGAAGATCTTCAGTTGGAAATTTATCGCAAGATCTCAAATTATCCATCAAGAGAATTGCTAGAATTGAGGAAGAACCAACAGCACCAAAAAGGGTGGCTTCAGAAGGATTCTGTGTATTTTGCCCAAGAAGAGCTAACAAAAAAACAAAAAAAAATGTCATGTCTGTAGCAGACCTATTTGTCCTACCCACACAATTTTTACGTGTGAGGATTGTATTTCACAATCAATAAATGATCAATCAGATTGAACATTTAGATTGTCATGAAGGGAACAAAAAAGGTATTATCTTATATTTTAAATAGAATTTATTATTTTATTTCATTAATGGAAGGCCTACATTATAATTAAATTACCATATTTACGTAGATAAGCTTTGTAAAAAAATGCATATTGTAACTTTTGTATCGGAAATAAATAAATTGTTGAAAATTTAAAAAAAACCTTTATATTTTGTCATCTACATCACTTCAAATAGCTTAAATCTGCGATGTGAGAGAATATCTCACGCGCGACCTATCAGTGCAAATCTATCCTAGCGACCAATGCCGGGTTAAGAAAGTCGGTTTAGTAATGAGAACTAACGTCAGTCTTACACTTAGTCGAATTATTTTCCCTTATGTAGGCTTATGGTATGAAAATTGAAGCACATCTAAGAAGAGCGGCAGTTATTTAGACAGAGTCACTACTATTTCAGTTGTGGGATTGGAAAGGATATTTGTCCTGAGAGTATTGAAGACCCGAAAAATTTTGAAAGAAATAACTGCACGCTGAACAAGAACTTCATGATCTTATACAAATGCAAGAAGAGAATATGGAACAAACGAAGAAAGTGAAGAAGGTACAGTTATGTCAAATAATGATTTAATACAAGCAGTTCAAGTGTTACTCCAACAAAATGCTCACATATTAGATATGTTACTTTAAGTTCTTTACGATGGGGAGTTAATGAACATTATTATTTTCTGCTACGCCATTGTTAATTAAAATCACAGAAATTAATTAAAAATTTTTACGCTGGAGAAACACAGGAATCTCTATCTGTCGTTTGTTAGACGACTACCTTACCAATTATTTATTTATTTTTTTCATACAAAATTAACGTTACCAAATGTGATTATTACGAATGTTATAATAATAATAATAATAATAATAATAATAATAATAATAATAATAATTTATTGATGTATATGTACATACACACGTCATTACATGATATATGAGTCACCCAGTTTGCAGATGATACGTCCATAATAGTGCGTGCCCAGTGCAAGGAAGTTGCAGAGGTTTATATGGAGACTGCATTGGGGGAAGCAAGCGAGTGGTTTAGTAGCAATCTTATGAAATTAAATCAGGACAAAACCCAACAGCTGGCAATAACAACAAGGGGAGTGGCGGGCGAGCCCAAAGCGAATATTAAGTTTCTGGGCCTGCTGATAGCGAGCAACCTGACTTGGGAGTGCCACATTGATAACTTGTGTCGCAATTTGGCATCAGAAATATACTCGATACGAAGAGTGAAACTGGTGGCTACACCCGAGGCGACTAGGGCTGTGTACTATGCAAATTTTCAGGGCAGGGTTTTGTATGGCCTATTGATGTGGGGCGCGTCTGGCGCGGATGAGGCGGTTTTCAGGATGCAAAAGAGTGCAGTCAGAGCCCTTAGTGGTGTATCCAATACCACAAGTTGTGTAAACCTATTCAGAAAACACAAAATACTGACCTTCCCATCCTTATATGTACTTGCTTGCCTGGAGTTTGTTCATAAGTCGCCAGATAAGTTCTGCAAAAATGGTGATTTTCACGAATATGAAACACGAAACCAGAGCAGTTTGGTGATACCGTATCATCGCATTGGGAAAAGTCAGCTAAGTTCGAATTACGTGGCCGTGAAGATATACAATGCTTTGCCTTATAGGTTTAGGAACCTACCATGGATTAATCTCAAAATTTTAATAAAAAAGGTGCTGATGGAGAACGTTTTTATTCAGTAAATGACTTCCTGAAGTATAAATTTTGACATTTCCCTTTTTTGTGTTTTTATGTTTTAATTGGTACTCTGGTGTTTTGTTTTGTATGGATCTTGCGGATTTTAACGTTTTTGGTGGCGCACTAATTGTAACCGCATTAATTGTGTTTTTATTTATATATGATTATTCTATGACGTGTGTATGCACATACATATCAATAAATTATTATTATTATTATAAATAAATAAAAACACGAAAAACCTTTGTGGCTCACAATAAATACGCCATCAAATGCTTTAAAACCCACAAGATTCATACGAAACACCAGAGTAACAATGAAAACATAAAAACACAAAAATGGCAATGTCAAAATTTATACAATATTTCAGAAAGTCATTTATTGAATAGAAACAATTCTCCACCAGCACTGTTTTTATTAATCTTTTGAGTCTAATCCATGGTAGGCCCTTAAATCTATCAGGGAAAGCATTGTACATCTTCGCAGCCAGGTAATTTGAACTTAGCTGACTTTTCCTAATGCGATGATACGGTATGACCAACCTACTCTGGTTTCGTGTTTCATATTCACGAAAATTACCATTTTCGCAGAACTTACTTGGCGACTTATGAACAAACTCCAGGCAAGCAAGTATATACAAGGATGGGAGGGTCAGTATTTTGTGTTTTCTGAATAGATTTACACAACTCGTGGTATTAGATACACCACTAAGGGCTCTGATTGCACTCTTTTGCATCCTGAAAACCACCTCAGCCGCGCCAGATGCGCCCCACATCAATAGGCCATACATGGCCCTACCCTGAAACTTTGCATAGTACACAGTTCTAGCCGCCTCGGGTGTAGCCACTAGTTTCACTCTTCGTATAGAGTATATTGCTGATGCCAGATTACGACAAAAGTTATCAATGTGGCACTTCCAAGTTAGGTTGCTCGCAATTTGGAGGCCCAGAAACTTAATATTCATTTTGGGGTTACTTAACAATAAAGAATGCAAACATAATAATAATCCGTAAACGTTCTTCTGCTTGTATTTATAACTTTTCTCATCTGTTTACTTCTTAATAAAGTCAACGGAATAGTTGCTGGTTGCACGTCTATCGAATTACTATATATATAGTTGTATATTACAATGTATTCTACGACATAACTCTAGGCAGTATAACTTCGAGTCCATTAATACAACATAAATCGCATTGTGGAAACAGATGTCATATTTATTTAAAAATAATAATTTTAATTAATTTTGCATCGTAAAGAACTTTATTATATATATATATATATATATACATATACCAGGTGTACCGGAAGGTCATTACCAATTTTTCCAACAGATGTCGCTAGGCTCAAGCATGAAATGTTATGATTTGACACATATGTATATACATATGTCATTTTACTCTACTGGTATCGTGCTTCAAACCCATACATGTTATATTTTGCGAAAGTAACACCGTCACAGATTTATCCATCTTCGAAAATGTCCAGTTTCATGCCTGAAAAGTGCATATGTGGCACGCATTACTTTTCTTATTTAACCAAAAAGAAAAAGCCGCTGAAAGTCATCGTTTGCTGGTAGAAACTTACGGGGAGCATGCTTCAACCACAAAAACTTGTGAGGCGTGGTTTCGATAATTAAAAAGTGGTGATTTCGATGTGCAGGACAAAGAATGTTCTGGTAGATTGAAAAAGTTTGAAGATGCGAAACTACAGGAGTTATTGGATGAAGACCCAGCCCAAACTCAAAAACAATTGGCAGAAACGTTAAACGTGGACCAAAAAACGATTAGCGACCGATTACAAGCAATGGGAGAAATCCAAGAAACGGGAAAATGAGTGCCACATCAATTGAATGACGAGCAAATAGAAAATCGAAAAATCGTCTGTGAAATGCTGCTTCAAAAAGTATGATTCGAAGTAATTTCTGCATCGAATAATAACGGATGATGAAAAATGGATTCATTTCGAAAACTTTAAGCAAAGAAAATTATGGCGAAGCTGGCCCATCGACTCCAAGGCCAAATCATATTGATCGCAAGACAATGCTCTGTGTTTGGTGGAACCAGAGTGGCGTGATGTATTATGAAGTGATTAAACCTGGTTAATACTGATCGCTACCGACAACAAATTATCAATTCGAACTATGCATTGATAGAAAAACGTCCAGAAAGGGACCGAAGTCACGGTAAAATGATTTTACAGCACGATAACGTGCCGTTTCATACAGCAAAACAGGTCAAGGAAGCTTAAGTGCACTTGGATGGGACATAATATTGTACCTGCCTTATTCTTCAGACCTTACTCCCTCCGACTAACGCCTTTTCGCTTTAATGGCTCACATGCTTGCAGAAGAACACTTCGTCAATTTCGAAGCTAGAAAATGTTTCGGTGAATGGTTTTACTCAACGGACAAACTGTTTTTTTGGGATGTCATCCATAAATTGACTGAAAGATGAACAAGACATTGTAGAATCAAATGGCCAATAGTTCCAATAAATAAATTTTTCTATTTTCTTGAATAGTACGTAGTTTTTTTACGAAGAAATCGGTAATGACTTTTCGGTACACCTGGTAATTATTAACACCTAAATAGTCTGACTGCGGATTGTAAATAAATATTAGACCTGTTTCTATAATGCGATTTATGGCGTATTAAAAAACTCGAAGCTAGACTGCCTGGTATACATTAAACATTTCATGCTTAAGCCTAGCGACATCTGTTGGAAAAACTGGTAATGACCTTCCGGTACACCTGGTATATGTATATAAATATATAATAAAGTTCTTTACGATGGAAAATTAATGAAAATTTTTATTTTTAAATAAATATGACATCTGTTCACAATGCGATTTATGTTGTATTAAAGGACTCGAAGTTATACTAATTGGAAAGGCAGCCGTCTAGCAAACGACATATAGAAGTTCGCATCCTTCTCCAGCGCAGAAATTTGTAATTAATTTCTGTGATTTTAATGGACGATGGTACCGCGGAAAATAATAACTTTCATGAACCCCCATGATTTGTAATTGCATGTATCTTGAAGAGAAACTGCTCAGGTTAGAAAAAACCAAGCATCTCCAAGGAATAGAGACCTCCTTAAAGGAGATAAGCAAATGTGGAAAAAGTGTAGGCCACATCATCGGTTTCGACTAGTGTATCGCATTTGTTAAGGAGAAAATCGAATTTGTTAGCAACTAATCAATTTTTATTTGCACATCTGGGAACAAAACCAAACGAATCACTTTAGTAAGCGATTCGTTTGTAAACAATGTATTTAAATATTGTTGAAAGTGCTTCGTGGAAAACAATTAACACAGACTGAAATGGGTTGTGTTCCCAGATATGCAATAAAAATTGGTTAGTTGGTAACAAATTCGAAATAAGTCGATATTTAATTTATAATTTCTTAAGAAATAAAAAAACAAATACTGAAAAAACACAAAACTCTGGATTTTAAGCCAAAAACATTATAGAAGGCAATCAGAAAATAAAGATGTGTATCAAACACAGTAGTCACTATAAGGCAAACAGAAAATAAAGCAGGTGCCCACATCAATATTCACGATGCCCAGCGTTCATTAAAATCGACAGACCATTTAAACCGAAAATGCCTAAAAGAGAACTAAAGAAAATTACTTTTAACCCGCCAACATAAAGAAGGTTAACGTTTTGCGAACACGCATTTACATTAGAGTAAAAGAATGCTGAAAAATCATATTTAGAAATTAAAAAGAAAATTAATCAATGGACGGTGATGATGGCAACAATAATACTTCACAGCTTAAGAAAGGAGGAAGTTGTTCTGAGTTGTAAGCAAGTGGGCAGCGGTGGAGTCATGATATGGGTCGGTAGAGGGTGCAATGGAAAACTGAAATCAACTTCAGTAATAGCAGAATGAATAACGATAGTTATACGAATTTAGTTAATGGTTAAATACAATAACGTACTGTACGAATATCAAGTTAGGATTTAATATTTTAACATAATACCAGAGTACATCGAACTCAGATTATACAGAACTACTTTTGCCGTACGGAAATACCGACTCTTGAGTGGTCACTGTGTTGGCCCTGTTTGAATATAATTGAAAACTCTTACACTGTTCCATCACGTTAGATATAAAGAGATGGGAGACATTTTAATTCCGTTCGAAAAATGAAAGCTTGTGTTCTAGAAAAATGTAATCGTTTAAACCAAAACAATATTAATGATGTCATACAATTTTTGGACTTGAATAAATAATCGTCTACATTTCTGTCGTATTTTTATTTGGCCAATAACATCAAGTTATTATATTATCGGATTTGAAACTTTAACAAAATTTATTGAACTTTTGAGTAAACGCAATCTCCAATACTTTCATGTCGGAGTGTATTATTGACAGTAAAGGCGATTTGGCGGTATATTTTATTTATATTTCATTTGTTATATTCACAATATCACTCTCTTTCAACTACTTTACTGACTGTATATCTATAATTTCTTCAGCACAATATTATTCCAGTGCTTTTCGAACAATTTATCAACTGCCAGCATCTAGCTAACCATGTCTTTTGCTATACAGTGAAAAATGAGAAAACACTATACCTCCCTCTATCGTCCAAAACGTTCAATTCTCCGAAAGAAGGAAATGTATAGTAGTTCGTGTTCATCTTGCCAAACGTACAACGATGTTGTCTACATGCGTAAAATGGACAGAACACTTTTAAACTTGGCGCAAGCCATTTGGTGTTGGCATGAGAATAATTCAAATGTTTATAAGACCTTATTTACGAAACATTTCGAGTAATTTAACTCTCATCGGGAAAGCTGTGATTTTATGAATGAACATATTTTCTGTGGTTTATTGTATCTTCTGTGACAGCGAAATAATGAAAAATTATATCTCCTTCTATCGTCCAAACATGCAATTGTTTGAAAGAAGAAAGTGCATAGAAGTTCGTGTTCATCCTACCAAACGTACAACGATGTTAATCTGGTACGTAGACTTCCGCGGTCGTGGTACATGTTATCATATCTGCCGACGTTTCGTACCCATTTGTATGGGACATATTCAGGGCATAACTACTGCACTGAAACTGAAACGTCGGCAGATATACAAGTGACGCGGTTCCAACCCGGAAGCCCAGAAGCAGATAGCACGTACAACGATGTTGTCTCAATGCGTAATATGGACAGGACACTTTTAAACTTGGGGCAAGACATTTAATGAACGTCTGAAAATAATTCAAATTTACTCGAAACCCATTACGAACATTCGCATTATTTGCAGTCGTTCAAAAAAATGATGCTGTGTGCCAAGTTTAAAAGTGTTTTGTCCATATACACATCGAGACAATATCGTTATATATTCCATTTCATTCTTCCGGACAATTGCATGTTTGCAGGATAGAGGGAGGTATAGTTTTTTCTCGTTCTTTGGTGTATCGCAAAAGATATGATAACAGAGAATATGTTTGTTATAATAGTAAGACTTGGGTTTTGGTATTACTTGAACGATCTTATCAACATTTGAATTATTCTCAGACGTTAATTCACTCAAACTGAGTATTTTCTATTTAAGACTAAATGGTAAATGTTCTTCTTGACAAGCTTGTAATTTTAAATTGCGTGGGGTGGTAATAGTTATCAACAACACTGTCAAATTAAGTCCAGCTTCATTTATTTTTATCACTAAGGTTGATATTTAACCCCTTTCCACATTAACTTTTGTAATTCTGTATACGTATTTCGACAACCAAGTTGTCATCATCAGCAGACAATTTTAAAGTGTCGTACCTGGTAAAACACGGTGAAAAAACACCTGTACGAAAAACAAACTACGTACGCTTGTCTGCTGATGATGACAACTTTTGTCGAAATACGTATACAGAATTACAAAAGTTAATGTGGAAAGGGGTTAAATATCAATGAAGCTTAGTGATCAAGTCAATCAACCACAGGCTCCATCAAATTCAACTTTATTTATTTTTTAAAGTATTTAAAATTTAGTCATTATTTTTAAAATTTTTATTTAAAATAAGTGTGCGAGTTTGATAAATTAGCATATTAACAAAGTAAAAACGTTGTTTTATAAACATATTTTATTAAAATATATGTATATTGTACATATGTAACAATAAGAATCACTATTTCCTAAATTTTTCGCTTTAGTTCCTCTCTAAGCGGTAGACTCCATAGTACTAGCAGTACTAGTGCATGTTCTTGTACTCGCACTTGTTGATGTAGCTCCACTAGTTACACCTACTAATTGCAAAATTTTTCGTTTTATGTAACTCCACTTTGCAAGGAGAATAAAAAAAATGAAGACACCTGCAAAATTAAATTTAGGTACTAAATTAGGAAGAAAGCAACGTATGTAGTGTAAAATTGAAGTACGAACTGTTCAAAATCGATTATAGAAAGTCGAGAATTCATTTTCTAATTCTTAAGTAATAAAAAGTTAAGTAATAGTGTTGACAGAACAAGTTGCATTGTTTTAATAAGTGCCTGCATACAAATAGTCGAAAATAAAAAGTGTTTAATAATGGAAACGTAAAAATGAATATACAAAGTGAGCTCCTTCATTTTCAATACATAGAGCGACCCATCGTTTCATATTACTGAATGGAAGGCAAGTTCTCTATTCTATGGGGACGATTTGTAAATTTCCTATTCTTTAGGTACTTACGAATAAATGAAACAATCCAGGATTGTCAAAATTTTCAAATTCGGTGCTTGTTATGAAAAGTTTATTATGCGATAGTCAAAGGATTGGTGCCATAATTCCATTGCTTCATTTGTCTGGGCTGTTGCTAAAAATATCTCTCATAACGAGTCACTTGGTGTATTGAAAATGAAGCAGCTCACTGCGAACATTTCTTATGTTTCAAGAAAATGCTCGCTTTTATATGAAATAGAATGTATATAAACCTATTTTGTGATTAAAGTTGTTGAAATTGGTGGGTTATTTATCAGAATTTCCATCGAGAATTCCCGGTAAAAATGCATTTTCGTTTCCCAACCTAATCAAGAAGACCAATAGAATTTAAGAGAAAATTAAGCCTTAGGATATTTGAGAGAGGTAATGGGCAATTTCGTGACATAAATGGTAAATTGGCTAATGCTATCAATGAACCACTCAAATTTGAAAAGAAGTGTAGAGTCATAGTAAATATTATTATTCGTACCCAAAGATATTTTTTTGGAAGTTTAAGTTTAGAGTCGTGTTAGTTTGTCGTGGTTTACAGTAATTTTCTTTCGTACGTAAAAATATACACAAAAGCTTGCTTGGTATTTTTTACTCATTATCTGCATGAGAATTGTTAAAATGGAATTAATAGACTTCTCAAATCTCACGTATTGGTCTTCGTAGGAAACATTTTCAGCTGAATATTTAATAAAAATATTTCTTGCACAAAGGCAGTAAATTAAGTTGTTAAAGTTATGTAATGGTTTGTTACAAAGTAACACCGACGACAATTAAACTTCGTTAATCATTTCACAATTATAGGCGACTGTTCTTAAAGCGCAAGAATGAGTACTGTCCACTTCAATAAATTTATTTCAATCATTTCATTTACTTTAAAAAGAATACGACGAGAAGTCAAAATGTTCCCGGAATTGTGTCGTAGTGTTGGCAGTTGTGATGTAATCACAATAAATTTTGTACAGTACATTCCTTATGGTGCATAGTTATGACGCTGACAGGTCTGAGCAAGTCTGAACACGCAGTGTGACTGCAGTTTAGTGGAAGGTAGGAGTGTGTGGTGATCAGTTGGCGCGATGTCGCAGTTCGAGCAACGGGCGAAGTTCATGTGCAGATTGGCAAAATGTGCTTCAGAGACTTTGTTAGCCTTACAAACGGTTTACGGTGACGATTCTTTAAAGAAAACAGCCGTTTACGAGTGGTTTTCAAGATTTGAGGGTGGACAGGAATCGCTGGAAGACGAGAGTCGCAGTGGGAGACCTTCAACCTCCAGGAACGAAGGATTGGTCGAGCGAGTGAAACAATTAATCAGAGCAGACCGCAGAATGACCATCGACGAGTTGGCACAAGAAGCGGGGATCTCTCATGGATCCATACACGCAATCCTGTCAGATGATTTGAAGATGAAACGTGTCAGTGCAAAGTTTGTCCCGCGCTTGCTGAATCCGGATCAGATGGAAACTCGGAAGTTGACGGCAGCCGAATGTTTTGAAAAAAGCACAGAGGACCCGTTGTTCTTGCAGACAATCGTTACTGGTGACAAGACTTGGGTGTACGCGTACGACCCGGAAACCAAGATGCAGTCATCAGAATGGCACACATCGTCCTCTCCTCGACCAAAGAAATCACGTCATATCAAATCGAAAACAAAAGTGATGCTCATTGCGTTTTTCGACAACGAAGGTGTGGTGCACCATGAATTTATACCAGCTGGACAAACGGTTAACGGTTCTTTTTACGTGCAAGTTTTGAAAAGAGTGAGGGAAGCAGTTCGAAGAAAACGTCCCGGCAAATGGCAAGAAGGATTTTCACTCCATCACGACAATGCTCCCTCCCACACGTCGATTGTTGTGCAAACATGGCTTGCAGAAAAAAAAACATTCCAGTCCTCCAGCAGCCTCCCTACTCACCGGATTTAGCGCCATTGGATTTCTGACTCTTCCCCAAGCTCAAAAAGGGCCTCAAAGGTAACCGTTTTGACACCGTAGAAGACATCAAAACCAACGTGACGGCTGAACTTCGGAAGATACCACAACAGGACTTTCATCGTTGTTTCCAACAATGGCAGGAGCGGTGGAGCAAGTGTGTGTGTTCAGACGGCGCCTACTTTGAAGGCGATTAAGTGACTGTGTACCTATGTTGTGGTAATAAAGAGTTAAAACGAAATTCCGGGAACTTTTTGACTCCTCCTCGTACATTTCAATAAAAAAAGTTCGTATTGCTATAGCGATTTTCATAAATAATATAAAAAAATATGACGAAAGGTTATCTGTTTTCGCGAAAAACTTGTTTACGAAAACGTTAACTACACTTTTTGACAATATTTTTGTTAGAAATTCTTCGAAGGTCATCCAATAATTCTCGTGATTAACATAACATAGCCCACAAGTAACTTGTTTAGTTTATTTACTATTAAATATTCCGTCGAATTCAAATACCTGAAAATTATATTAGTGCTTCCCACATTGTTTCTTATTGTTTTAAAAATATGTATTAAAAAATGTTGTTACATAAGATTTCTATAATTACCTTGAAGACAGTTAAAGGTATCGAAAAAGAGTTCAACATAGTGACTGCATACAAATAGTCGAAAATAAAAAGTGTTTAATAATGGAAAAGTAAAAAAGAATATACAAAGTGAGCTCCTTTATTTCCAGTACATAGACTGACCCTTCGTTTCACGTTACTGAATGGAAGGCAAGTTCTTCTATTCTATGGGGACGATTTGTAAATTTCCTATTCTTTAGATATTTACGAATAAATGAAACAATCCAGAATTGTCAAAATTGTCAAATCCGGTGTTTGGGTTTAAAAGTCTACTATGATATAAACAAAGAATTGATGCAATAATTTCATAGTTTCACTTGTCTAGGATACTGCATTATTCTACTAAAAACATCGTTCATAACGAGTCACTCTGTGTATTGAAAATGAAGGAGCTCACTGCGAACATTTTTTATGTTTCAAGAAAATTCTCGCTTTGATATGAAATAGAATGTACATCAACTTATTTTGTCATTAAAGTTGTTGAAATTGGTGGGTTATTTAACAAAATTTCCATCGGGAATTCCCCGGCAAAAATGCATTTTCGTTTCCCAACCAAATCAACATTTACTAATAGACTTTAAGGGAAAATTAAATCTTAAAATATTTGAGAAAGGTAGTGGGCAATTTCGTGACGTAAATAATAAATTGGGTATTACTACCAATAAACCACTCAAATTTGAAAAAAAATGTAAAATCATCCTAAATATTATTATTCGTACGCAAAGATATTTTTTTGGAAGTTTAAGTTTAGTGACGTGTTAGTTTGTCATGTTTTGCAGTAATTTTCTTTCCTACAAAAAAAAAGATACACAAAAGCTTGCTTGGTATTTTTTACTCATTATCTGCATGAGAGTTGTTAAAATGGAATTAATAGACTTCTCAAATCTTACGTGTTGGTCTTCGTAGGAAACATCTTCAGCTGAATATTTAATAAAAACATTTCTTGCACAAAGGCAGTAAATTAAGTTGTTTAAGTTATATAATGGTTTGTTACAAAGTAACACCGACGACAATTAAACTTCGTTAATCATTTCATAATTATAGGCGACTGTTCTTAAAGCTGAAGAAGGAAAACTGCCCACTTCAATAAATCTATTTCAATCATTTCATTTAATTTAGAAAGAATACATTTAAATAAAAAAGTTCGTATTGCTATAGCGATTTTCATAAATAATATAAAAAAATATGAAGAAAGGTTATCTATTTTCGCGAAAACTTGTTTACGAAAACGTTAACTACACTTTTTGACAATATTTTTGTTAGAAATTCTTCGAAGGTCATGCAAAAATTCTCGTGATTAACATAACATAGCCCACAAGTAACTTGTTTAGTTTATTTACTATTAAATATTCCGTCGAATTCAAATACCTGAAAATTATTTTAGTGCATCCCACATTGTTTTTTATTGTTTTAAAAATATGTATTAAAAAATGTTGTTACATAAGATTTCTATAATTACCTTGAAGACAGTTAAAGGTATCGAAAAAGAGTTCAACATATTTAGAAACCACATTCTCCTTAAAATCAACTACAGATGATATAACTTCGAAAATCCAGTTTATTCCCATAAGTAACGTTAGTTTCAATATTATCAGAAACCTGTTGACATACGTAATTATTAAAAAAAGTCCTTTACCTGCATACATAATAACATTTTACAGTACTTTTTATGTTGAACTTTCATTTTCTTTCTCTTTGCACTATCGTTAGAATCCTTGATTTTACTTAAACTTCGCTTAACTTGTATAAAGTACCAAATAGTTTTCACAAAGAAACCTAAATTGATAGCAATTAATATTCCTACAGGTAGTACAAAATATAATGTATGACCATAATTGTTATCTGGAATCAGAAAGCATATTATTATATTTATGTATGATAACTCATCTTATGGAGATGCTCAGAATTGTCTTGTAATATAGGCCTTTAACGCGTTTGTTCCTCTCTGGAAAAACTAGAATTCCAATTTCAGAAATAGATTTTGCATTTTGCGTTTGTAACTTGGTAATAAAAATTGTATGGACCGTACATTACAGTTTAAACGAGAAAAGTTCTAGGAAAAATCTGGTTTGCATTAATTACCATTGTAGCTAGAACTGCAACACAAATTTGAGATAGTTGCCACTGGGGCATACAGAGTCGGACGAACGAATCTTTGCCACTCTCTGTCACACAATTATTTTTCTCGATGAGATGTGATTTTTTTGACATAGATACCCACAACTGTACGCTGCGTTGATAATGATCAGTACTCGATTCTTGCAGAATACTTTTGAATGGAAAACGGACTATTAACAGGCTTCTATTCATGGGCCGTGCAAATGAATGTTTTGGACAATTCCCACAAAATACTATGGCGCTATAATATTTTGTCAATGTAGATTATTTTACACATATAAATTGTCAAAACTACGAAATAACAAATGTGATGGAGGACCTAAAGACTAATTTGTGTTAGATTACATTTTAATTCCGACGGTTCACTATCTTAAATGCTACATTTTAAGATAGTGAAGGAGAAATAGTTTCGTAAGTTTCTGACAAAGCGAAATCCTAACAATGAATTACACAGGGTCACAAAATGAAAAAAAAAAATTGGTGCCGGAAATCTAACATCTGATTTTAGATGTTTTTAATGTGCTGATTCCAAAAATGCCACCAGATTTTTTCTATAAGCTCTAGTTTTTGAGATACAGGTTACAGGTTAATTGATATTTTTTTCTGATAAAGGACAACAAATAAAGAGATAAATATGTACTTAATCGTCAAAATAGAAAATATCCTTGTTTTTTGTGCCTTTGGGATAGCGGAGATAAAATGAGCACTGGGTTAAAAAAATGGCCTTCAAGAGATGTCATGATTCAAGGTAAACAAAACGTGATCACGTACTTTTGGTTGCAAGAGAAAAAATCTTACTTCCGCCCTTGCATATCAAGCTAAGCTTAATGAAGCAATTTGTGAAGGCTTTAAATCGAGATGGAAATTGTTTTGTGTATTTATCACGTAAATTTCCTGGCATTAGCACGGAAAAACTAAAAGCTGGTATATTTGATGGTCCTCAAATAAGGCAACTTGTTAAAGATCCACAATTCACCACATCAATGAACGAGACTAAATCTAACGGTGTTCATTTGTTCAAGTAGTACAAAGTTTTCTTGGACAATCATAAAGCAGAGAATTACGTAGAATTAGTGGAAACTATGTTTTCAAATTTTAATATTCTCGTCTGTAACATGAGTATAAAAGTTCACTACCTCCACAGCCACCTAGATCGTTTTCCAGAAAACTTAGATGATTGTAGTGAAGAACAGGGGGAAAGATTCCATCAGGATATTAAAACTATGGATGATCGTTATCAAGGACGATGGGATAGCCACGTGATGGCGGACTACTGCTGGAGCCTTCAGCGAGACTGCCCTAGTAAACTCCATTCTAGAAAGTCGTATAAAAGAAAATTTGTA
Organism: Dermolepida albohirtum; assembly: GCA_031893035.1. NCBI lineage: Eukaryota > Metazoa > Arthropoda > Insecta > Coleoptera > Scarabaeidae > Dermolepida > Dermolepida albohirtum. Next base: position 147,756 of record JAVIWB010000686.1, read on the forward strand.
TGTGATTAGTGACTAATGTAATTATGTAAATTAAGTTTTTGCAATAAATACTTAAATCCATGTGTCTTTGTTTTTTTAACTGTCAATATTAATATTATATATTGTAACAGTTATAACGTAAAAAATATACACAATTTTTTAAAAAAATCTCAAAAACTAGATCTGATAGACCAAATCTGAGAACTTTTTTACATTCTGCGTCCAAAAATTACCCAGGAATAGTTAAAAAGTCGCAGGCACCAAAATGTGTGTTGGCCAGTGTTATCAAGCGATTCAACGTTCAGTAATTATTTACCGCATTTGTGCGAAAAAATTGAGATTATTCTGAAATCTGCTCTAAGAAATGAAAAAGTGTGGTTAAAGTGTGATGATTATAGATTGTAAAAAAATCTATTCCTAATATTATAATACACACACTAGAACCTCACCAACAGACATCTCTAGTTTTATTAGCTAGTAAAACATTGTCAAACTGTACCGGAAAGACTATTCACAGTGTGATTCTAAGACCACTAGAAAAAAAATCAAGCAACTAACGTTGTTTGTTACTACTGTTGGCTCGTCAATACTTTATGTGGAATGTTATCTTAAAGAGGAGCGCTCCAATTTACGACTTGTATCGTGGCTATTTTGTGTATTACGTCTGGTCGCTGAAACTATACGCAGTCTGGTTAGTACCAAATCTATGTTATTTAATAACAAATACAAGAAAGTTTTTCCTGAATTTTTTTAATGTATTCGAGAATGTCCCAAACACTTTCTAAGATTTCAGGAACGTCCCAACCTATTCACGTTGGAACACATGGTTAGAGGAAGTATTTATTGTAATTAAAATATTTGGAAAATAAAGTACTTAGTATTACAGTTCGACTCTAAAGAAACAATAGTCATCAAAGAGAGACAGTCGAAATTATAGATCACTCAAGTCGAAACAGATTTACAAACTATTCATATGAATTACATAACATTAGCGAAAGCCATAGAAAATATCGAAATATTGGGTCTGGGAAAAAGTTCGTGGCGTTTTTCCCGATAGATGGCATTGGTTGCCGATAACTAAAGAACAACAAGTCACAGCGACACCACCGACGGCTCGTTTTTTAGATGATCTTCCGAACGTTAGTTTGAGCGTAGAAACATTGTAATCGGTGCAGTGGTTGGAAAGTTATTCGCACTTGAAAATGGAGAAGAATAATGAGAAATTTCGCTATATTCTGCAATATTATTATGATAAGGGGAAGAACGCTGCGCAGGCTTGTGATAAAATTTGTGCTGTGTACGGTGAAGGTACTTTATCGAAATCTGTTGCGCGGAAATGGTTCGCTCGCTTTCGTTCTGGAAATTTCAATGTGAAAGATGAGTCACGCTGCGGTCGTCCAATCACTAAAAAATCTGATGAAATTCTTGATAAAGTCCAACAAGATAAGCATATCAGCAGTGTCGATATTGGCATGGAGCTAGGCATTGACCACAAAACTGTTTTGAACCATTTACACAAAGCTGGTTACAAAAAAAGCTTGACGTATGGGTTCCTCATGAGTTGAGCGTGAAAAACATGATTGACCGAATTAACATCTGCGATGCGCTGCTGAAACGGAATGAAATCGAGCCGTTTCTGAAACGTTTAATAACCGGAGATGAAAAATGGATTACGTACGATAATCGGAAGCGTAAAAGATCGTGGATAAAGGATGGTGAGCCGTCACAAGCTTTCGCTAAGCCAACATTGACGCCAAAAAAAGTGATGCTGTGTGTATGGTGGGACTGGAGGGGAATCGTCCACTACGAGCTACTTCCAACTGGTCAGACGATTGATTCTCAACTCTACTGTGCACAACTAGAGAGATTACGCCAGGCGATTGAAAGAAAACGGCCCGAATTGATTAATAAGAAAGGTGTTGTCTTCCATCATGACAACGCCCGACCACACACTTCTTTGATGACCCGTCAAAAATTGAGAGAGTTTGGTTGGGAAGTTTTGATGCACCCACCTTACAGTCCGGATATAGCACCCTCTGACTATCATCTGTTTCGATCTCTGCAGAACTCTCTCAATGGAATTAAGTTGGTTTCAAAAGAAGCCTGTGAAAACTACTTGATTCAGTTTTTCGACCAGAAACCACAGAAGTTTTTCACCGATGGGATCATGGATCTACCAAAAAAATGGCGAAACATTGTCGATAATAATGGAGCATATTCGGTTTAAATGAATTCGTCCACGCGCCATGCGGGGACCAGTTGAATTTTACTGAAAAAACGCCACGAACTTTTTCCCAGACCCAATATATATTGATAGTAGTGGCTGAATTAAGAATAGTGGAGGAAGTGGAAACAACGCTATATACTTTCGCTGACGAGAAAAGTGTACTGGAAAGATTTCGTTGTGCAATAAGCAAAAATTCATATTTTATCAGACCAAGATAAATTTACAAGAACAGTTCTTCCGTGAACACAATTGAAAGACAATTTTAACTGCGCAAGAATTACATTACTTGACTCTAAATAATTACCCTATTCATTCAGGAAATTCTACATTGCGATGAGCATTTATCAAAGAGAATGTGGAGGTTATGTTGCAGATGTTTAATACCTGTGTCCTGGGTAAGTGTTTAACAACAATAATAACATAAAATGTATTGATTACTACCAGTTATTAATTATTTTAATGCGGTACGTCTATGATATATGCCAGAGTTTGTGCGCCTTAGTCATAACATGAAAAATTAAAACAAAATTGCGTAATTTGCAAACTGAGCAATTATTTTTATGAACAGAGAAGTGTAGATGAGAAACGCATGCGAATTGTACATAATTTTGTGTGTTTAAAGTTATTTTTTTCTATAACAGAATTCTCTATCGCAATTAGTTATCGATTTATAATCATTTCGTATCAAAATTGCTCGTAATTCAGTCAAATAATTTTCACCGGATTGCAAGTAATCTTAGATACACAGTAGCCTGCCAACTACTAAATAATTTTTCGTTTTTTTAAAGATGAAAATTTGATGGTGAAAAACTTTTGGGAACCTTTTTAAGTAATCTTTCGAACAAGGTAAGCGATTTTATATTTAATTCTAACGACTAAAACTTCATAATACAATGACTACCTTATAGTATAGGAGTACCCATTAACGACATTAAAAAGAACTCCTGAATGGATAGCAAAACGACCGAGTAAATAAATAAGTTATTTTTTGGAATATTTTAATATTATCTATTTTAATTTATTTATAAAATACAATGATAATGTGTTAAAAAGTTTTATTTATATTTAACGAACAAACTAAATACGTAAATCATTAAATTTAACATAGTTTAAGTAATAACGGGTCTATTACTTACTATTAATAGTGAATTGTTTAAGATGATAAAAAAAAATGCACAATATTTCTTGTTTTTCTAAAGATTCGGGAAGATACGTCTAAGCAGATACGAAGGTGGTCCCATAAGTACCCGGCCTGACCTAGAGATGGCGATAGTTGTTTGAAAAATATCACTGTATTAGAAAGTACACAATCTATAACGGATACGTTTCAAGTTTGAACACGCCACGTTGTTTATTTGTTTGGCAGCCATTAATAGTGAATGTTTTCAGTGAATTTATAAACACGGAGAAAATTGGTCATCGTTACGTGATACAATACTCTTATTTGAAAGGCTTCAGCACAACTGATATAAAAGCTGAACTGGATTCTGCTCTGGGTGAGTCTGCTCCTTCGTTTACAACAGTGAAATATTGGGTAGCAGAGTTTAAACGAAGCCGTACGAGTTGCCAAGACGAGCATCGTCGTGATCGATCAAATGAGGTGACAACTCCAGAAATGGTGAAGAAAATCCACAAAGCGGTACTGGATGGTCGTAGACTGAAAGCGCGCGAACCAGCAAACATGGCAGGCATTTCAAAAAGTGCGGTACATCGCATATTTTCTGAAAATTTCGACATGAGAAATCTGTGTTCAAGATGGGTGCCGCGTTTGCTCGCGCTCTAGCAAAAACAGTGTCGTGAAGATATTTCAATTGAGTGTTTAGCGAAGTTTCACAGCAACAAAGTAGAATTTTGCGCCGTTTCATAAGCATGGATTAAATATGGGTCCATCACTTCACACCCGAGACAAAAGAACAATTAAAACAATGGACTCAAAATGGAGAACCGGCTCCAAAGAAGGCCAAGATCGTTTCATTTGGGAGCTAGGTCAGGTTTGTTGGGGTGCGTGTGGTATAACTTTCATTGGTTATCTTGAAAAAGGAAAAACTATCAACGGCGAGTATTATGCGGACTTATTGCAACGTTTGAGCGAAGAAATCAAGCAAAAACGGTCGCATTTGACTAAGAAGAAGATGTTGTTTCATCAAGACAATGCACCAGCTCACAAATCCGTTATTGCAATAGCCAAAATTAATGAACTAAAGTTTGAATTGCTACCTCATGCACTCTATTCAAGCCCCTCAGATTATTTTCTATTCCCAAACTTGAAAAAAATGGCTGAGTGGTCAAAGATTTTCCAACGATGAAGAAGTGATGTCGGCAGTTAACGGCTATTTTGAGGAGCAAGATAGTTCTTATTATGAAAAGGGTATCGAGCTTATTGAACATCTCTGGGAAAAGTGTGTAGAACTGAAAGGAAATTATATTGGAAAATAAATATATTTGTTTCCAAAATTTTTGTGTTTTCTGTGTTGGATCGGGTACTTCAAGGACCACCCACGTATGTATATTAATTATTGACATTAATAATGTATATAATTTTACTAGAAACAAGTGATGGGTTGAAACATATCGTCAAATCTCATTCGAAAAGATCCGAAACTCCCTATACTTTTCCTTTACTCATCGCAAGTTTCTACCAGCCAACGATTACTTTCCGCGGCTTTTTTTTGATTAAATAAGAACAGTAATGGGTGCCGCAAACACACTATTTCAGGCACGAAACTTGACATTTTCAAAGATGTATAAATCTATGACAGTGTTACATTCGCAAAATATAACATGTATGTCTTTAAAACTTGATGTCAGCAGAATAAAATGACATACGTGTCAAATGATAACATTGCATACTTAAGACTAACGACATCTGTTAGAAAAACCGATAAAGACTTTCCGGTACATCTGGTATATGTATGTATATTTGACTTGTAATAACCTTACCTAGAGAAAATAATTCAAAACACATAACAGAAATTTACTTTGATATTCGTTCAGTATATAAATGTGTGAATGTTCATTTCTAAAAGAATAATCAGTAATATAATTTTCACGTATTCAACAGTTGATAGCGCCTAAACATTCGTCGAAAATTCATTTCATCTTACAGAGATTTATCATCAAGCTTAATTTAGGAAACACATTATGACAGTTTGTCTCCCTACAACTATTTCTAGACATTTTAGCAGCTTTGCCTTGTAGATTATATTCATAGAACCAGCAACAATGAATTATTTAATAAGCTGTGTTTATCATTTTTTTAAGCGACTGTTTATATATGTGTATATAATAATCAAATAGTATGTATTAAGCCATTGTATAATCCAATGATAAATTAATATTAAAACTAAGATTGAATATAACATTTCTCTAAAAGCGAAGCTACTTTAGTGGATATTTCAAACATAGAAATACAAAAATATTCGAAACATTGAAAAATGTAGCTAAGGATAATTTTTTAAGGAATATGTTATTTACGAAGTATCACTGGTATTTATAAGAATCCCGAAAAGTGGTAATTATCAGATGCCATCACAAAATGCCTTGAAGGTCTATGGGGAACTAATATGGTAGGTTTATGATGACTATTATCTCGCTGTCTTCATGAGCTCATAACAGAGATCGAACCCTAATCAGCACGTGCTTAACTTAATGATCTGGTCCATAAACCAATACCGTAAGAATGGAAAGACTTCAAGACAATTGGAACAAAAAAAATACGTAAACAAAATTTTATACCATGAAATCTGCCTTCTAATAAACATCCAGTCTCACCGATATGTGGGTATATAGATTCTGGTACCTCATATATTCTTTCATTAGCCATATAAAATAGTAATATTAATACAAAAGGAATTGCTAAAGCATAACATGTATAGCATAACATAATCTTGATAGCTGCTGTTTCAGTTAGCCACGCTCTTCCTGTTATACTTCTAAAATAAAAAGTATCTTTAACACATCTAGATAAATAAATAAACTAAATAATATAATAGTATATATACAAAACATCAAGAGGAAATCTATGTAACGAAGTAAACCTATGAAAAAAGATTTATCACATGACCGTTTGAAGACCGTTAGAAGAGTATATATATATATATATATATATATATATGTGTGTGTATGTATGTGGGTTGTCTTTTAAGTTTTGCTTATGAAAGTAGAATAAACAGTAGATAGCCTTGAAAAACTTCATTGTTTGTCGAAGTAATCTCCACAAAAATTAATGCACTTTCGTATGCGCTCGAACCAACTCTGGAAGCAGTCCACGCATTTGTTGGTTCAGTCAAAATTGCGTTTTTGAAGGCATCGACTATTCCTTCTGACGACTGGGATGTTTGATCACGCAGTCCGATCTTGATTTTCGGAAAGGTAAAGAAATCGTTGAAACTTAGGTCCAGCCTGTACGGAGGATGGTCCTACTGTTCGTGGTTTTGTTGCCTTAAAAATTCAATTGTCTTGCGTTCTGTGTGCGAACTTGCATTGTCTTCGGTGGAGGATGATTCGTCGTTCAGGGTTGGTTTTTCGAAGCTCAACGATGACTTACGGCAAACAAATGGATGTATACCAATCGGCAGTAACAGTTCTTTAATCTTGTAGAGGAATTGTTGCTAAATGGTCTGCTTTCCATCTTTTTGGAGATATTTCGAAAACTGATTACTTTTGTCGACTTTTCTTAATCTGGCGTTTATTTCCTAGCTCGTATATGTAAATCCAAGATTCATTACCATTGGAAATGTTGTACACGTTTTTAGACTTTTCGGAGCTGAAGCGAGTTTTTTGAAACCAATTCACCCTAGCTGCTTTCTCTTCTTCAGTCAACAGATGCGGTATCCAATGGGAAACTGATTTTTTTACACACAATTCTTTATGCAAAATTGTTTGGATTGAGGTCTTTGAAATTTCCAATAATGCTTCAATTTGGCGATATGGCACATGTCGATCTTCATTGATGATCTTGCGCGCAGCATCGACATTTTCCTGAGTGACTGCCGTTTTTTGATGAACCCGCTTTTGGATCGTCGCTAAGATTAATCCATCCACGTTTGAATTCTCCATACCAACGAGAAATTGTTGACTGATATGGTGTTTCATTACCGAAAACAGAACCAACTTGGCGAGGCATTCTTCTTGCGCAAACGTTCTCGGTTTGATTCCACTTTTCAACTAACTTATCAACTTTGACAGTTCGTTATAGCTACAACACTACATCTATCGCATTGAAACTTCGGATTTAGGTTAACCAAAGATGGAGGTTAATTTTTAGTACTGACATTTGGTTAGTGACGCCGTATATATCCCGCTATGCAAAACTTAAAAGACATCCCAGATAATTGCAAAACCACCAGGAATAAGTTCAATCAAAACGAAGCCAACAATTACAATATTTGATTAATTAAAGTCCATTAAACAAAATTAGTGTGTGGATGGAATCTGTAATCAATAGGTTAAATTTGGTCATATAGATTATGATTTACGGTGGACAGACATGAACGTTAAATGTACGAAAATGCAATTAAAAATTATTCGTATTGCGAAAGCATATACAGGTGGAATTTTATGTTTATAACAACTATATAGTAATTCAATTACACACATCTACACGAGAAATATACAAAAACAAGTAATTCAAAAATGATTGGAAATAATTTAAAATGTCATCCAAAGAAAAAGGAAGTTGAGGGCTTCCCAAAAAATAAAAAAATATTTGTGAAACATTTTGTAAGTAAAGACGGAGTAATTGGCAATAGTGACTCCAACTGGAATAACTTAGCACATTAGATAATACTATATGATACACAATCTATATTAAAATAAAATCCCACATGTCTTGGGATCTACCCTATTGAATCTTTTGTGATTTAAAAATATATTTTCGACCATTATCTTTTATATTTTCAACACTATTCTGGTTTTTGTCAAGGTAAACGACGCCGACAATATTATATTGTACTGATAAGAATTTAAATTTAAACTTCGCTCTTGAATTATCTGTGAAATTAGGTAGATTAATAATTCACTTTAGCAATGATAGTTAACGAGAGTCTTATTTATTTATATTTATATTTTGCCCAATATATTTTCTTCCATTAATAGGGCAAAACCAATCATACATACACACAAATGTGTTCAAGAAGAACAAAAATATAAAATTTCCTAAATTATAACTAAACATAATAATTCTTCACATGTAAGTACCTGACTAAAGAAAAAATATATATATAAAAGTACAGAAATAAGCAGAGAAAAAATGAAAACACCAATTCCCCTTACTTGTCCTCAATTGCTAGTCTGAGCAAAGCTCCCATGGAGCCATTATGAATGTCTCCTGCACAAAATTTTATTTTATTAAAATTACTGCACATTACATGTAGAGACAACTTTAATATTGCATTAGTTCGAGGAGGTAGACATGAAAATGTAGTGTGATAATGAACCGACAATCGAGAAATGTGTAAATTCAATTCCTGAGGGAGTGAAGGACGATCGACGTCATTATGTAAAAGTTTGTATAAAACTATTAAACCCGTAGAAATGCGTTTGTCTTCTAGCCAGGTGATATCAAACCGTTGCAGCAGTTCCAACTGGTCAATACCCTGAGCTGGATAAAAGCTATCAACTTGGAGGGAGAGATATTTTACGAACTGTCGTTGCACAACTTCCAAAATGTTCTTATGGACATGATAGTAAGCGTACCATACCAAAATCGCATATTCAAGTTTAGATCTAACGAGCGAAAAATACAGAGACCTCATTGGTTGTACAGACGTAAACGCTCTATAATTGCGTATAACAAAACCCAATGATTTCTTCGCAGATAAGACGACGTTTTCGATGTGGTTGACAAACGTAAATTTCTCATCAAACAAAAAGCCAAGATCTTTGATTAGATTAGTCCTTGTTAATGAAGTAGCATGCAATGAATAGTTGTACATAATTGTGTTGAGCTTCCTTGTATATGTCATAATCCTACATTTAGATAAATTCAACTGTAAACAGTTACTCTTGCACCAATCATTAATTATATTTAGTTGATCTTGCAAGAAGACACAATTATTCATATATTGGATTAAGATAAACATTCATCAGTCATCAGCAAGAAGCAACTTCTTGGACGCAATAGTTGATGTCAAATCATTAGTATATATACAAAATAAAAGCGGCCCCATATTCGAACCTTGAAGCACACCCGTGGCTTCGTAAAAATGGAAAATGATAAGATTACTTATTATATATAAAATTTATATAGACTAATGTAAAAGAAGCGGCAGTTTTAATTATTTAGAAAGAGCCACTACTTCATCGTTCAATTATTTTTGAATAATTACAACGATACTTACCCTATATTGCCCCAGATGTCATAGCACATTACGTTGAGCCAGCAAAATGAAGCAATGAAAGCAAAATAAAATGCATAACCTAAAACAAAGTCAAAAACAGTGTTCTGTATGTCCAGGTAGCCACCACAATATTACCCACTGCTTTGCAGAGTTCCTTTGAAAGAAGTTCAAATTGCACTGTGACCAATAAAACGAAAGCAATTATTTGGAAAATACAGTAGCACACTGTTATTTTATGGATCGTTTTCTTTAACTTTTGTATGAATATACATATCAATATGGTTATCAGCAAGCATATGCATGACAGAATTAGAGCAGGTTTACTTAGCAGAAATCTTATCTCATTCTGATTGCTTTTCCCACAAAACAATACAATGTCTGTTGCAATTCCGTCCATCACATCGTTCTCCAGACAATACATATATTCACTGACCTTATACTCGATCCATTCATTAACTTCCTTTATGCTAAGACTACCGTTTCGAAATATTTTGTAACTCTGTTCTGAACCTTCGTATCTAAGACACTTACCTTTGTGGTTGAATATTGCATAGCTATCTAAAAAGAAAGAAAATCTAAAATTCAAATAAATGTTAACTTACAAATGTGTGGAACTAAAAGGGTCAGGTCAAATGATAAATAAAGTTCAGTTTATAAATTAGACAAACAACAATTAGAGAGTAGGAAGAGCAAGAAGGAAAGGATCAATCATCCGAGGGGTTGTAGCGGGAAAGATTCTTATTAGAGTGACCCAGAATCTGAGCGACAAAATGGAAGAAATTGTGGACTTTATGAAGAAACTGATAATGGAAATTACAACAAGAATACAACAATTCACATATTCATTGTATTCTCGTTGACTTCTTCTAATTTCCCAGAACTGAAGACAAAAAAAATAGAAAGGAAAAGGCAGTAGAGGAACTCTAAGAGAAAAAGGCGTCTTCAGAGAAGGAAACCATAAAAAAAACTAAAACCTTCAGGGTTACCATCCAATATAAATGATGAAAGTATAGCGACAGAGAGAAGAAATACAAATAATATTTAAAGAGAAGTAAAACCCGAATTCGAACGAGCAAAAAATCAAAAAACCCATACTTATAGTCGAAATTACATTAAAACGAAAAAAAATTAAAATACTAGTAAGAAATAACATATCATACATAAATGACGATCAAAAGGAAAAGAAAAAATCATATCGTATCAGATTTGGAGAACGCTAAACAAGAAATAAGGGACATAAAGTTAAAATAGGATATTCGAGTACACATAACGACGACAGCCGCAAAAACGGGCGCAACGGGCTTGCTGCTGTCGTCGTCGTGGTCGGCGGTTATAAAAAAGTATGCTTTTTTTATGGATAAGCTCCCAGTCACTTCAATAAAGAAAATACCTGAAGAATATAATACGGGAATTGTTTTTCCTATACATAATAAGAGAGACACAAGAGAATGCACAAAGTACAGAGATATAATCCGAAGAACCATGATAAGAAAATGTTAGCGAAAACAATACAAAGCATAATAAAGGAAATTCTAGATAACACTCCTTTAAGCGTTATTTAGAATTTTCCTAATGCGTATGATTTGCACAGTTCGGTTTTAGAAAAGCTAGAATTGTATAAAAACCAGTTTCATTACAAGACAAATAATAGACAAAAGTATAAATATGAACAGAGTAGTATATAAATTCGTCGATTTAAAAATACTTTCGACTGATTTAGAAGAAAAGTGGTATGGGAAGAAAAATAAAAGTAATAAAGGCAATTTATAAATAAACAATAAATGTGAAAAGGACGAACAATGAAGAATTGCAGAAACAATGTCACAGGCGATGTATTACCAGGGCTTAGCCCAATACTCTGTAAACGAGGCTATAAGGAGATGAAAATGAGGACTTTACAGCTGGAGAGAAGGTGGAAAATGGAAAACAGTACTACACGCAAATGATATGGCAATAACGGCAAAATGATATGCTGGTAATGGTAAAGTCGGAAAAGGAACTATAATATAATATAGATACTGGAAGGAGAATAAAAGATCAACATGAAAACAAACACTCAAACAGGTTAAAAGTTTCAAGTATTTAGATGCTTTTATATAAGCTAACAGAAGAGTAGTGAAGAAAATTAATGACAGAGTCAGAAAAGTGGGAAAAATGCAAACCATTAAGAAAGAAGTTAACACAATAATAATAGAATATGGGATAGATGAAGAGGATGATAAAGAGACAAAGGATTAATTCTTTAAGAAAATACGAGAAAAATTAGATAAAGCGGAGGAAAGCACGATGAACATGGGAAATATGAATGGAAGAATAGGAAAACAAAACGAAAGAATAAAACAATAATGGGCAAAGAAGAGCTTTCCATAGGAAACGATTTAATAATCATAGCAAACGTTAAAAATATAATAGATGGGCAGAGAGTGAAACAGGTTAAAAGTTTCAAGTACTTAGATGCTTTTATATAAGATAACGGAAGAGGATTGAAGAAAACTAATGACAGAGTAGGAAAAGTAGGGAAAGTTTTCAATATGCTAGGGACGCCATTCTTGAGGAAGAATAAAATACCAAAAGATGTAACAGTAGATGTCATAAAAAAGTGATATCTCAGATTTCAGTTTCATTTTTTATTATAGATAGCATGTTTAGTATTTAACATTTTTACAGAATATTTTACCATCTGCTGTAGAAAAATTATTATCGTCAAGCTTTAGAATTTTAGAAAATTTATTTTATTTGTACTTTTCGAATATTTATGAAAATATGAATTATCAGTTATGATGAAATTATCTACTGAAATTTATCGAAAACCTAAGCATAATGCATTGACTTCAGTAGTTTAACAGAAATGCTCCCTTTCTAGTTTTTTTCTGAAACTAATTCCATTTCCTCGGCAAATTTGTACATTTGAAATACCTTTCCTAAAATGCGTGATTAAATCAGGACTATTTGCCGATCACGTGATAACTGTCGTATGAAATAAGATGTCGACAGGAAGTGGGGATATCAAATTAAATACTATATTTATATTACTGTCAGATGCGATAATGTACTATATACGAGGGAGCGTTTTTATATTCGCGGAATGGGGGACAAGGGGTGGAAATAAAAAAACCAAATTATTTTTCTTTTTCAATATATTCACCTGCAAGACGGATACATTTTTCACATCTTGCAATTAATTTATTTATACCCTCATAAAAAAATGATTTCTCTTTATGCAAAATACGCCGAAACTGCCTCCTTGACTTCATCATCGGCAGTAAATTTTTTACCCCGCAGCTCTTTTTTCATTTTCGGAAACAGGTAATAATCACTCGGGGCCAGGTCTGGGCTGTAGGGTGGGTGATTCACAATTTGAAGCCCACCTTATGCAGGGCAGCTAACGCAACGCGGCTCTTGCGGACGGGCGCGTTGTCGTGCAAAAGCAGAACACCTTTTGTCAATTTTCCCCGTCTTTTCTCTTTAATGGCTTCTGTCAGTCGCTCTAATATTGAAGCGAAAAACGATTTCCGGTTATAGAAACACCTTTATCTTTATAATTCAATATATTCCTTCCGAGTCCCAAAATACCGTTGCCATGAGTTTCCCAGCTGATTGTGACACTTTAAATTTCTTGGGAGGTGCTGTGCCCTTTTAAAATGCCACTGCATGGAAGTCTTGCAAAATACTCAGGTTCATAATGATGAACCAAAGTTTCGTCTCCAGTAACAATTCCACTCAATACACCATCCTTGTCTTCATTACAGGGGTCCAAAAATGCACGCGAACACTCTACGCGCTGTTGTTTTTTCGGCGGCGTGAGCATTCTCGGCACCCATCTTGCGCTGACCTTAGATATGCCGAGATGATCGTGTAGGATTTTAAAAATTGTTGTATCGGATACTCCAACCATTTCTGCGAGTTGTTTCTTCTTTAATGGAGCATCTTCGAGTACAATTTGTTCAACTTTTTGGATAAGTGCTGGCGTGGTCACCTCAATGCTCTTGCCCGGCCTCGGGTCGTCTTCAAGGGATTCCCTTCCTTGTTTAAATAAACTATGCCACTTGTACACCATGGTTTTTCCTGGACAAGAGTCGCCGTAAACCAATGACATCTCATTCATTATGGTCGCGACTGATTTTCCTTGCCTGGTAAGGAACTTTATAACGGCACGATATTCGATTTTTTCCATATTACGCGTTCTGTTCACTTTTCACTCCTGATTATGTTACTTGGTTGACGATAGCTCAAAGACTAACTGTCTAATAACAATGAAACTTCGTATTTATACTAATCATGAGTCGCTGCACAGGCCACGCCTCCAATGCGCCTACTCGCCCCTCTACAACCCGCTCATTCCGCGAATATAAAAACGCTCCCTCGTATATCTGTAAATAACAAATGAAAAAGTTGGTACGTAGGTTACCTAAGTGTAAACTTACAAGGAGGATACAAATGTCAAAGCATTATTTTATCTATATTATACGTGACGTATGCATGTATAATACACATGCTCTGCTTATGTCTGTTTCAATTTTTTCACGATTTTCTGACAAAATGTAGCGCGTAACTCTATTATAATAGAAAAACGCTTGCGCCCTTTCTTCAACACATGTGACTAGCGATGAGTTAGATAAATGCTGGTGTATGGCGTATTTTGCAGCGCCGGCACACTCATGTGGTTGGAAAAATACATATGAAGAATTGTAAAGTTTTATATATATTTTATTAACAGCATAATTGACTTGTATTATTTACTATAAATTATGTTAGTAATAATGTACGTTACTTATAAATAAATAAGAAATTAGTTAAATTTGAAACGATTGTATATTAATTTATTGGTACATATATCGATACTTATTTACAAGCGACTTAATTCCCTTTCCAAGTTGTTTATTACACAAGTATATACGGTTTTGGACTCGAGAAATCAAAAGTTGTTTCTAGGATCATTTGGGGCATTGAATCCGAATCTTTTATTCGTTTTTTAAGATTGGTTCTAGTTTTCGAGATATTCAATAAATTAATTTTTTTTGATTTTTGACAACTAATAGCTATTTTGTTCATTTAAAGGTGATGAATCACAAATGCAGAGCGGTTGAACTGAGTGGCTTCTATTGTTTGGGATCCATTTCATGCATTGGAGAGTAACAGTATTCGCCCGTCATGCTAATATCTCAAAATTCTCGATATCGCCTTTCAATTTCATTTAATTTTCTGCGATATTATGATTAATTATCTACTGATGATTACAACTTGGCTGCCGAAATAAAATTAAGAAAACGAACATTGATGTGGTAAGAGGTTTTATTTACCTTTCTTGATTGATTCAATTCAGTCTCCATTAAGATTTAACAACTACGGCAGTTTATTTTTTAAGTATTTCCATATTTTTCCAAATTTTCCTTTGGTGTACGTCCAAAAAAGTTTCACTGTATAAGGTATTATCGAAAAACTTATGCCTTTTATAGTTTTAGTTAAACACGCAATTCAAATTAATGTAGCTACGCTTGAAATATAAAAGTTGCGAAAATGAATAGAAAGTGAAAAGTGTGTAAGCTGTTGCAAGATTTAATTTGGGGTCTATTAAATGACAAGAAAATAAATATTTAAAAAGCAATGTAAAATATCGAGATAGCTACGGCTTTATTTTCAAATGAATATTGTTCGTAACTAAACTTATTTTATTTCTTATTCAGCAGATTAAATAAAGTTACGGAGTCATAACCTAACATAAATTTTTAGAACTGAATTGGTATGCTAACATACATATAGAAAATTTATACTCAAAGTGTTATCTATTAAAACGTCTCTTCATAGTAGCAAGAAATTACTACTTCTTTCGTGAATTTTAATGCAAAATTTGACAGTGCCACATCATCAACATGCTTACTAATCTTACTATAGTTTTTCCACAAATTGTTATTTTAATATGACTCATTTGGTTTGCAAATTTTATTAAAAAACAATGAGTTTTTCGTTAAACTATTTCTAATAAAAATATTTTAAATTGTCGAGCACATTTCTTAAGTTATTCAAATACAAATTAATCAATTATATCTAATAATTATTAACGAAGCAATTTAGATACACAATTCCTATTTAAAATCATAGATGCCGCATGGACGAAACTCAATTCAGAGTATTACATGTTCATAAAGTGCACTATCTCTATATTCTTATTTCAATGAAGCGGTCAATGTTTTACGATCTCCCCATATATAGGCGGACATAAATTTTGAATAGAGTGAAATAAATTTTTGTCTAAAAATCTATGATTTTCTTATTTTTTCTTTAAATATCGAAAAATAGTTAGTATGAAGCCTATAAATTTATACACAAATATTTATTGCTGGTAAATTACTGTTAGAGTATAACTAAAGAATTTTATATACCGGTCTTTTCAAAAATATCTGGTCTTCCTCGAACATTTATACCAAATTCGGTACCAATACGGCAACCTGTTTGGGCAAAAACTTCACCATCCCGGCAACACTTTTTCAAACACCAGGGTTTTTTACCATTATTGTTTCCTTGAAGACAATACTCCTCGTCATAGCAAATTCTGGCAATGTAATCTGTTGAACTGTGAATTTTGTCCAAGCAGTATTTTCCATGGTCGAACTTTTCATCTTCTAATATTAAAGCATTTACGTCATCCAATTTTACCGAAATATTTCCAATTATTCGATGTACTATCACGGCACACTCACTTAAACTATGTTTTATAATTTCGACCTTAAGATTAAGTTCTTCATATATTGATGAGTCAACAGAAATTTGTACACATTTTCGGTCATAAATTTCATAATCGTACCCAGGCGGACAACATTTGGGAAAGTAATTATTAAATGCGGATCCAGAAATGGGAATGGCTTCGCTATCTGACAAAGTATCGTTTCTAAGATAGTACTGCGTATCATTCTTCCTAGATGGAATGATTTCGTTGATGTTGGTTATATTTTGTACACTAAACATTAGAGTTACTGCGCTTATAATATTAACCAATGCTGACATTACGAGTCACTAAATTTTAATAATAGATTTCGTCTACTGTAAAATATAATTCAAACAGAATATTCAATTCACTGCTAACGCTTTCACTTATCCTCCGTATACTATCGTGATATAAAGTTTTATGAATTTATAGTTCCTTAAGAATCATAGAAAATGAGATACATTAGAAACCAGTTTTAGGAAGCTATGTATGTATATATGTATATGCACATATGTATATATGCAGTGGATCGGTTTAAATAGCAGAGATAAAACATAAAGTATTAATTAATTTGTAAATTTTATTTGGTAACATCTAATTTAACTGTTTTACACAATGAACACAGAAATCCTTTTTTTATTTTTACTTCTCAGCCAAATATTTTGAAATAAATTACACCATGTAATGCAAGCAGATCTTTTTTTTGTAAATTTAGCGGAGATGTTCCACTAATGGACTATACCAATCATTATCTAAAATTTCATATACAGAATTCGACAAAATGATTGCCCTGATTTGGGAAGTGAATAAAAACCAAACCAAACTACATATAAATCTTTTATTTGGGAGAAGTAATTGCAATAAAAACAAAACCAAACAACATATAAATCTTTTATCAATATCAAGGTCAGTTCAATGTCAATTTACGCTTTAGAAATGATTGGAGTAGAGGATAGCGATGATGATGGTGATGCATTATTGATATGGAAGATAATACAGAATACGAAGAAGAAAGTAATGATGATGTAGGAGGAATGATCGAAAAAGAGAATGAAGAAGATGTAGAACAGGAGGGGGATAAAGCGGAATATGAAGATGTAATAGAAATTGTTGTAGAAGATATTTATAATGCCGATTCTAAAACCACATTGATCTTGAAATTAATTTGCAATGGTCTAAAAGTTACTAACACCCTCGGACTTAGCCGATTCTAGAACCTCCTCATTACCATTGCAATATCCAAAACAACCACGTGGCACCACAAGCGCGGGCATAACCTAACTGCACAAACTCGTAGAAAGAATGCGTGTAGTCTTGGTCATAGCCATGGCGGAAGTCTTTCTGTTTTCTTACAAGCCGGGGCTTTTAAGAAACGACGCCGTAGGAGGGTAGAATGCTGGTCATGTTTGAATCAACCAATAGGAAAAGAGAATAGGCACGCTAGAAATTGGCGCGCTAAAAGGTTTACATAAATTAAACGTGTGATATCAATATAGGTAACAAGATATCTAGACAGAATAATGGACGCGTATTCTGCGACCTCACAGGCACGTAAACATGCAAACAAGAATTTCCGATATTAATAATAATATTAATATATATTTGCCCAACAGATATGCAATCCTATTATAGGATAACACAATGTCTAATTACATATGCTGTGTTTTACAGTGAACAACAAATATACAAGGAACTAAATATATTAAATACTAATTTGCAATTGCATTTCATCGAAGTAATTACAATCGTGCACAAGAACTCACGAACATAAAAAGTATACACACACTTATAAACTACGAAAACGATAAGTGCACTGACGAAGTATCATTGGTAATGGACTATAGTTCATATCCACTGCTGGTAAGTTGTTAAAGTAATTGCATATTCTGTAGACAGGCGATCCAACCAGTACATTTGTCCTTGGAATGAGCAGGCGAAAAGTGTTTGATATTCTAGGTTGCTTGCCTGAGAACTAAAAAATGTATCTTTGACAGAATTTCAGATGCTGCTGTGTAGAAGATGATAATGAAATAGAAATGTTATATCATTGTGGTGTCTATGGAGCTCTATTGGTTCTA
Organism: Dermolepida albohirtum; assembly: GCA_031893035.1. Taxonomy (NCBI): domain Eukaryota; kingdom Metazoa; phylum Arthropoda; class Insecta; order Coleoptera; family Scarabaeidae; genus Dermolepida; species Dermolepida albohirtum. The sequence goes on from JAVIWB010000686.1 coordinate 166,083, forward strand.
TATTGAAGGTAGATAGTAAATTTGTAAAACTGTAGCCACGAGGAGGATAGTTCCCAGAACGAAAGAAGCAATGCTTTAGGAAGTGCATCTGCACTAATTTCAGCACATGGATATGTGTTTTATACAGAGGCGACCACACCAAAGACGCATATTCGAGTTTCGACCTAACAAAGGAAAAATAAAGTGGTAATATGCTGTCAACTGACGAGAAGGACTTGGTGATTCTAATTATGAAGCCTAAAGTTTTTCGAAGTGCAATTAAATTCAATTGAGGAAGTTCTGCTTGTGAATGTGGCGTATTCACACCTAGAAATATTCAAGCGAAGCCTCTGATCGGTGCACCATGTCTGTATAGCATCCAACTGTTTCCGAGGACGAGTGCAGTCATCGATTTATTGCGTGATACATCTTCAAATCATCTGCGAAAAATTATTTCTCAAAGCTAAGAACTTCAGCAAGGTCGTCTATAAAAATAGAAAACAGAATAGGTCCGAGGTTTGACCCTTGCGGAACTCCAGATGAAAAAACTGTGATTTATGACCTTTGTAGTAGTAGACATAGTCACTACCCACCGGTACATCAATTAGGTTATTACTAGAGCGGCGACAAAAGTGGCAATACCATAGCCGGTACGGTAGAACGGGCAATTGGTGCGCAGTGAATGAGATCATTCACATCAAATACAATACGGTTCACGGTTGGTGTTTAAGTGTAAATTATAAACTGCGGCGAAAGTGTCCATAGCAGTGCCGTGTCTAGACTTATTCTTACACAATTAGTGCTTACTTAGTAATATGTAATTTCATAACCCTGGTAATGTGTTGTGGAAGTAACTGTACATCTGCATCATTGCATACGTCTCTACGGTTGCTTCTGTAAATGACGTCCTTCGCGACGAGAAAATGTTTTTGTATAGAGAAAAAGATCGTTCGGCGTCTATTGATGTAATTTTGGCAGAAAGAAGCTGTTGTTCAAAATCATTCCAGGGCCCACTATTTGCACATTTGTCATAAATAGTTCATAAAACATGCAAGTCCGGATTTTTTTAAAACACTTAATAATTTTTGATGAGCTCGTACACCAGCAGCGTCAGTTAAACTATGCAAATGAGCGGTCACATTTTGCACTATGCATAGTGATGCGTCTAAGGGCAGCGAATCGTTTTCGTTTTGAAGTTTTGTAATTGCTTCTACTGATGGATGGTAATTTTTATATATTGTATGCAGATCTTCCAGAATTTGGGGATTTTCAAATTGATGTTGACTGTCTCTGATTGCTTGGGATTCGGTTGGCCTAAATTTTGATATAACGGAATTAACTTTGTGAAAATTCTTATGGTAATAAAAAGCTGCATTTAGCCACGTGCCTCATCGTGTAAGAATGGGTTCCGGTGGTTCCGAAATATCTGGACAAGTTTTATGAAATTCTATAAGTCGTTTAGGGGATTTAAGAAACACTTGTTTGGTGGATCCAATCAAATGATCAACGTTTTTATAACTACTTCTAACATTTTCAGCAACTAAATGAAGAGCATGGAGTACACAAGTTATGTGTATTAATTTAGGAAAAGTTACTTTTAGTAAACGTCCGAGTAGTAACATAGTAGCAGCACCATCTGTTACAAGCATGCAAACTTGAGTACTATGAATGTGAAATTTCTTTAAGGTGTTCATTATCATTTGCCGAATATTTGCCGCAGTACATGCTTGTATACGTTTGCAGGCTAACAGATAGGGCTGTGAAAATGTGTTGGCTGGTAAAATACGTACGATTACGTTTATTATACTATTTTTTTTTAAATCAGTAGTCTCATCTACAGTAATCCACACATTTTTATTATGCAATTCTCTTCTTGCTATATTTTCAAGCCTCTCTCTTAAACGCGGCAAATGTTTCTGTAAAGTTCTTCTTGGAGGTAATTTATAATTTGGCAGATATTTATTCCAGAACACTTGGAAAGGGCGTTTGCTGATTAAACGAAGCGGCAAATTACATGCAGTCAACATAAATAAAAAATCATAAAAGAATGTTGCATAAGGTATTTCATTTCTTTTGTTCAGTTTATGTATTGCACTGTTCACATGTTTTTTACAATTGTCTTTCTTCCGTATTATAAGTCGCTTATTACAAACCAAACACAATACTGCACATCCATCATGCTTTAAATCGGGAAATTCTGCTATGTATTTTCTAACCGACGTAGCAAACGGCACAGACTTTCGCGACATGTTTGTGTGAAGTTATTATAAACACTAACCGTGAACCGTATTGTATTTGATGTGAATGATCTCATTCACTGCGCACCAATTGCCCGTTCTACCGTACCGCCTATGGTATTGCCACTTTCGTCGCCGCTCTAGTTATTACTGAATGAATTCTGGGTGGTAATAGCAGTAGTCGAGAGAGGTAATGTGTAGGCAGATTTGCAAAGATTAACGAATTCATTGATTATCGACTGAGACTGAGTTAAAAGATCACCAATAGTGTTTTGCAGGGAATTGGGTAATGCATTATTGCTCTTTTTACTGCGTATGAAATTCCAATAAAATTTAAGACTGCATTTTATCGAATCTTGTACTCTATTCAGGTAATTGTTGCACAATATTTTGGAATTTCTTTTTATTTTCCGCTGTAGTGATTTGAACATTTCTAAAAATTCTGTAGAATGCGTGATCAGACGAAAATTCTGGAATTCTACAACTGACCATTCTACAGACTCACAGTGATAACCTAGTATGCGATAGGCGATTCGGTGTGTGGAATTCTTGGTTTTCTGAAGAGGATAGAATAACGGCGACGGTTACCTCAAATCTTTATTGCTACATGGCTCCGAATTTTTTGCGTTTAAAAGCGAACGAGTTACTTAATGATCATGATCTAGGGCTTGTATGGAGCTGCACAGACTCACGTCGTTCACTGGGCGTTCCCCGAGAAATGCTTCCATAATTACAGGATGATATATTTAACCCCTATGGGAATATCTAAAGGGACAAATAATCAACATCGACCACGAATCTGGAAGACCTAAAAGCTACAATAAAAACAAGAAATCAACGCGATTTCACAAGATATGACCCGTAGGATAATGGTGAACTTTCGAGAAAGACTTTGAGACTGCATTAGCAACAATGG